>JADRCD010221864.1:18232-40247 GCA_019843815.1 Montemys delectorum | reverse complement strand
ATGATGATGATGATGATGATGATGATGATGATGATGACGTAATAATTATAAACAGCACAGCTTGCTGGGTTCGGCCTTTGGCTAGTGTGATCTATGCCATCTAGTCTCTGATGTACGTCTTCCTGTGCAGTTTTCCTCACTGCTCTGAAAAGGATGATCCTACCACGCCAGACACCAAGACCTCTGAAAAGTCACCAGTGGAGCCTGAGGCTGAGTGCGGGTCTCCAGCACGCTCAGACAACTTGGACTGCCCATTGAAAATCCCCGTGCACAGCATTATCAAAGCCTGGGTCAGCTGCTTTATTTTTAGCCCGGTGCTTTATGCATTTTTGAGACAATCGTACAGCAGCTGCAGTGTCTGAGCCGAAGGCTTAAGTTAGCTGAGCCAACTGGGTGCCACCACCGTTGGATGTGGGTGAGTTCCAAGTTCTAGTAGCAGGTGACCAGGGCTGACCCCGGAAGCCTGTCTTGGGTTCTTCCTCTTGGTGATCTCCTTCTGGGCTTTTTGGCCTGGCTAGGAGGTGTTGGTGGCTTCCCTTTCTGATCTGGTATGCTACGACACATACCTACCGTTAAGAACGACTGTAGGGTTACGAAGAGCTATTAGCAGCCTTGAAGAAAGGAGGCTTGATTGCAGCAGAAGCAGAGCTGCATGCTTCTGCTTTTCCATGCCATGCCCTGGCGAGCGTGCCCTGGGCTGACGGTTGATCACCTCAGAGGCTTTCTCACATGGCTGCCTCCCAGCCTCAGTCCTGGACTGCCCAGTCAGAAGCTGAAGCATGATAGCTTCTGTAGCTTGCACTAAGCTTTTGAAGTGTCTGCTGTGGGTAGTGGTTCTCCGGAGGAGGCGCGGGGTCTCCCCTCTCAGGGTTTTTTTTTTTTTGTTTGTTTGCTTGCTTGGTTTCTGTTTGTTTCTTTTTTGAACTCGTAAATTAGTCGCTTCTATGAGAGAGGTGTTGGGGCAGACGATACAAAGGAACCAACTAGTGTTAAGAAGCAACATTCTCCACAGCATGGAAAGTATGAGACCAAGAGCAGCAGCGTTTGCTGTGTTCAGGCGGAGTTCTTTCTGAGAAGTAACTGTGGTAGAGGCCCAGGGTCTCTGGGCAGTCATCCTTCAGGGGAGTGTAAGATACACTTTTGGCTTGTTGAGTCAGCCAGGCCCAGTCAGAGAGTGGAAAATACTTTACAGTATTATATTGAGTTTGCAACTCAGTCTGGATTTTTCTCTCATGTTCCTTCATTCCACTTTATTTAGAAAGTTTGTTGGGTATATGTTATATATGCTATTATTGTTGTTATTGGGGGTGGGGTGCACCTGTATGACCAAATGCATGTGTGTACATATGTGTGGAGGCCAGGGCAATACTGGGATTTGTTCTTCAGGAACCAGCCACCTCATCTTTTTTTTTTTTTTTTTTTTTTTTTTTTTTTTTTTTTTTTTTTTTTTTGATGCAATGTCTCAGTGGTTTCTGGGACTCACTGACTAGGCTAGTCTGGCTGGTCATTCAGCCCCAGGAATCTACATACCTCCACCTCCCCAGCTCTGTGGTACAAGCACACACCATGATATTTGGCTTCTTACCCGGTTTCTAGGAATTGAACTGAGCTCCCTATGCATGTGTGGCAAGCACTTCATCCACTGAGCTGTCAGCCATCCATCTTCTAAGTTCTAATAGAAGCATGCCCGGTTTCACTGAGTATTTATTTCCTGACATAAACTTTAAGATGTTACGTTCATTCCACCCCCTTCCATTCTGTACTGCTCCCACAGCCTTCATAGCTAGCAAAGGCTGCCCACAGACTCATGCACCTGTTGTCGGCGACAAACTCTGCAATTCCTAAAGGACCCTTCATGGAAAACCCTGCTCAAAGGGCCGGGCTGTGAAGGTTGTGAGCTGGGTGAAAGGTCTTCCCATGTATTGAAGTATTGAACGAGGGAGTGGGTTTATACAGAAACCCTGGGTGCTGACTCTGTTGCTTGCTGTGACTCAGGCACGAAGTGACCCCCATCTATCTCCCTCCATCTCTGGAGGAACTGCAGAGGGGAACCAGCCATGTGAGGCAAGTCTCCCATGGGTTGGTTCCTTCTTGCAAATTCTTTATGTTTCTCTGATGGTGCGTAACTCCTAGCCTAGAAAGTGCATAGATGTTAAAGGGTTTCTTCTGAAAGTCCCTGCTATGTTTTTTCCTGCTGTTAGTTTTTAGAGTGGAACATTGAACTGAAGGTATTGGAAAACCTTTCCCAGCTTTGTATGTATGGAGGGAAGCCCTAGTAAGGAGCGAGCCTGGTTCACATAATGTTCCCTCTCCGGCAGGCTCTTGTGGGTCTGCATCAGACTCATGATGTAAAGAATAGTTTCTAGGATTGAAGAGTTGAGTTCTTAATTTTTGTACAATGGCTCGGGCGAGCGCATTAGCATTTAGCTGTGGCCTTTGCTGTGTTCTGGTTTTTGGCTCTCGGTTTGGATTAATGAGTGTGGCTTGGGTGCCAGAATGTCCTGGTTTTTAACTGAGCAAAGCAATGAATCTAGGTTTAAAAAGAGAGAGAAGCCGTACATGTTGGCTACAAATCTCCTTAGGTTGGAGCTGCAGGAGGGGTGACAGCAACCCACATTTCTCCTGGAAACTGTCATTGATTTACTGTGTCTGGCTCTGGTGGCTGAGCCCCACTCCTGCAGGGACGCGTCAGGGTGGGGGAGCTGTTGGAATGGACTCATCCATTATTTTGGCTTCTCTTTCTCAGTTTTACTTCTTCTCTTGCTAGGAGGTCACTCACATACTGCTCCTCAGTTTCAGGGATGGCTCTGTGTATATAGTTTTCTAATCTTTGTAAACCTACATCAAGTAGTATTGTAAAAGCTTTTGTACATTTGTGTATTTGATTTTTGAGCCTATGCGCACCTCTTCCTCCCCTGGAGCTTTTTAACCTTGAGCTTTCTAGATAGTTTTACTTCTCCTTTATGCATGTGAGTGCACATCCACAGAGAAGAGCAGACAGGAAGGGTTCTATCTATATAGAATATGGGGACCACTAATGAGAAGAGGCATTTAATATGATCTCCAGTTGTATTCATTTCCCTACAAACAGCATACATTCATTCTTCTTTATGGTATGTATATTCTACATTTTCTTTATCTGTTCCCCCGTTCTTGGGCACCTAGGTTAATTCTGTAACCTAGCTTTTATGGATACTGGTACAGTAAACATTGATGTGCAAGTGTCTCTGTGATGTGACTTGGAGTGCTGTAGCTAGGTCATATGGATGATCCATTGATTTTGTTTATTTGTTTGTTTTGGCATACCTCCATATTGACATCTATAGTGGCAAAATATTTTTATACCTAGATAATTTTTGCCATGCATGCTCCACTTGGCTTTCTGTTAACAGTGTGGCAGGTTAAATGGTGTTCCTCTTAAGTTCACATCTGCCCAGCAGCTCAGAATATGGCCATATTTGGAAATCAATTCTTGGCAGATATAATCGGTTAAGGATGGACTGAGACAGATGAGGGTGACTCTTTATGGCAGTGACTGGGGTCCAGACACACAGTGAGCTGTCATGTGAAGCTGAGACTTCTAGAAACCTGGAAGAAAGGAAGATGGTTTGGACAGAGCCAGACTTCAAACTTCTGGATTCTGTTTTTAGTGTCCCTTTAGAACTAAAGCAGCAACTAGCCCACAGTGGCAGAGGTTGAAGAATGGAGTCTAATGACCTTTATCTTTCCACATCCTTGGGCTTCATTAGATCTGAAACTGTACCGTTTCCAATGAGTGCTGTGAATTTTTCTATGTACAGGAAGTTCTTTTATCTAGCACACCATCCATTAAAATATATGGCCAACACAGATGTGCCTGAATCCTATACTCCTGGAAGAAGTTTACACTTTGTGAAGTATCTATAGTAGTGGTTCTTAACCTGTAGAGTGTGGCCCCTTTGGAGGTCAGAAAAACCCTTTCACAGGGGGTCAGGTGTCCTACATAGCAGATATTTACAACAGTAGCAAAATTACAGTTATGAAATAGCAATAAAAGAGTTTATGTGGTGGTGGGGGGAAGGGGGGGCTAAAGAGCTGGCTCAGCAGTTAAGAGCACTGACTGCTCTTCCAGAGGTCCTGAGTTCAGTTCCCAGAAACCACATGGTCGCTCACAACCATCTGCAATGGAATCCGATGCCCTCTTCTGGTGTGTCTGAATATTGCACCAGTGTACTCATAAATATAAAATAAATAATCCTTTTTTTCAAAAACTCAAAAAAAAATATGTTATTTAAAAAGAAAGAAAGAAAGAAAGAAAGAAAAGGAAAGGAAGATAGAAAGAAATTTTATGGTTGGAGTCACCACAACATGGGGAACTGAAAACCACTGACGTAGCTGCCTGTCACCTCTGTTGTTCTATCAAAGTGAAATTTCCAATTCTGTAGACCCACCAGTACTTGTCCCTCCCTGTCCCACTGGAGGACTTAAGGAATGGATTGCGTCTCTGAGGTGTTATTTGTTCACTGTTACCTGTCTGAAGGATCCAGTCAGGGCATCACCGACTCCTATGAAGAGTGTAGGATGATGCTGGGTAGCCATGCTCTTTTAGGAATTCAGTGACATTTGAAGCATTAGCTCAGGACATCAGGATGAGGAGAAAGTGAAATTGAAGCACAATCACTGAGAGCAAGAAATCTGTGGGAGGGGCAAGCAACTCTCAGTTCAGAAGAAAGGATGAAGACTCCTAAGGTACCGATCTGGTCCTCTTTTTGTTCCCTAACCCGTGTTTTAAACTGCACACTCAAAATTTAAACCCAAACGGACCAGCTCTTCATGCTGTGAAATGCAATTGCACAGCAATGATGAGGTCACAGGAAGTGGTGACAGAGGTCCTGACTTGATTGGTTCCTGTTGTCTTGAACTTAAACATGATGCTTTTTGGCTGCATTTCTTGGATCAGGGGCCCTCTCATTTGCTGTTGAGCAGTCCCTGACCATGGAGGGATTGGCTCAGTATAGATGGAAGCTTCCATCTCCAAAGCCATGGTGTTAGCAGGTGCTGAAAAAGAATGGCAAAATCTGGACAGTGCCTCCACACAGAATTTCTAGCTAATTTCATCAGCAGGACCTCCCAACACAGATGGGCTTAGGAAATAAAACCAATTTGCAGTAGAGAGCCACTCAGCAAGTGTTACACGTTATGTGTGCACATTTAGGAAAACTGTGCTGGTGTCCAGAATTAAAAAAACATATGCTCCTCTCCTACCTGATGTGTCCTGTTTGAACCTGGCCATTTGGGGTCTAAGGGACTGCCTCTGTATGGCTGGAAGTTAAAAGAAAGGCAGGAGGAAATTCTGAGTTTGAATTATAACAGGAGTCCCTTGTTTGATTTAACTGGCTCTTGGGTAGAACCTTGTGTCCTGTTGGCCTCAAGATTGTTAACATAGAAATTATTCTGAATCTTAATTGGAAACTTAGGGTCAGAAAATAAAAATGACTCATCTGTAGTCCTACAGGGAATCCGTTACTAGGGCGTCAAAAAATTGTTTGATTATTTGTTTAGTTAGTCAGTCAGTTTTTTTGAGACAGGGTGTCTTTGTGCATTCTTGGCTATCTTGGAACTCGCTTTGTAGACCAGGCTAGTCTTGAACTCAGACGTCTGCCTGCTTTTGCCTCCTGAGTGCTGAGACTAAAGGCATGTGCCACTATGCCTGGCTAAAAATTATTTATTTTTAATTATGTGGATGGGTGTTTTGCCTGGATGTATGACTGTGTACTGTGTGCATACCCGATACTCAGGGAGGCCAGTAGAGAATGTCAGGTTTCCTGGAACTGTAGTTACATGTGTTATGCAAAGAATCAAACCTGGGTCCTCTGAAAGAGTAACCTATGCTCTTAACTGCTGAGCCATCTCTCCACCACCACCACCACCACCACCACCACCCCCAGGGTCATAGTTAAGGCTACATGAATAAATTTGGGAGGGCATTAGTGTGTGGATGCATCTTTGAATGCTCGGGAGGGATTTTCTGATTTCTGCCATTTAACTGCAAATCAGGAGGTACTCGTTGTGGTTCATCATCCATTCCACATGTATACCTTCATGTGCACAGTGGGATGAAGAGGTGACCACATTTCCTCTTTCATCGTACAACCTCATACAATATAAACAGGTTAGGTAGTAGTTACATAATTTTCACTTGTGCTTATTGAAGATTGTATATTTCCTGTTCTTAATATAAAATGCAGACGGTAGCATTTGATAATCTCCATCTCAGACGTCTCCATTTGCTTCATTTGGGAAGCCCTTTACATGATATATAAATGATGTTCTTGTTTTGTGTTTTTTTTTTCCCTGTGTTGGTGATAAGAGATGAAAGCTTCCCCAGTCCTGTACTGTATCACAGACAATCCAGTTTTGTCTTAATAAGGGAAGATGGAGTTTGGGTTTCTCTTTGACAATTCTATATCCTTAAGAACACGACAAGCTGTCCACAGAACATCCATCACTGCTCAGACCAATTGCTCAGAGGTTGTTGATGTTGCCCATTGTCTCTGTCTGTGGACCCTGCACAGCTGGCTCTGAGCGCCAGCCCGTCTCCCTTCCTCCAGCAGACAGAGCTAATCAGCGTGATGCTCAATATGGCCTCCATTCTTCGTGGGCATTCAGTAAGTGGATTTACTTTATTTGATACCCTTATGGAGTAACTGTTAGGGAGCTGGGGGTTTAACTGAGCCCTGTACTGGAGCAGAACTCAGTGAAACATTGTCCTGTCCATTAAGACAAGAGCTTTCTTTGGGCTTGGGTACCCTGAGCCAGTTAAGTGAATGGTGTGCTGCTCTAGAATAATTTTGTAGGTGATTTTCTATGGCGTTGTGAACAGACCCAGGGCCGGCCAACAGAAAACGAACTCTATGGCTTCTATTTTATTTTATTGAGGGTGGGCTTTTTTTTCTTTTGTTTTGTTGTGTCTTGGCATTTTTTTTTCTTATTAGTATTTTGCTCATTTGTGTGGATTTTTGTGGCTATTTGTTGTTGTTGTTGAGAGAGAGAGGGAGAGAGCCATACAGAGAGACCATAAAGTTGGGTGAATAGGAAGGTGGGGAAGAGTTTGCAGAGGGAAATCTATCAAAATACATTGTTTGGGGAAAAAAAGAACAAAAAAATATGTGGAAATTTTCCAGGGTGATAGTGCAGTTGGTAAATTCTTGCTATGCAAACATGAGGATCTGAGTTCAGTTCCTAGTAAAAAACTCAGGTGTGACCAACCCATCTTTAATTCCAGCACTGAGGAGGCAGAGGTTGGTGAGTCTTTGTGATTTTGAGGCTAGCCTGGTATTTGTAGTAAGTTTTAGGATAGCTAGAGACATATGGAGAAACCCTGTCTCTTAAAGAAAGGAAAGAAAAGAAAAAGAGTCAGGTGTAGTACTACATGCTTAGAATCCCTGTGCTGAGAAGGTAGAGACAGGCTAATCTCTGGGGCTTCCTGGCTTGCTGTTACAGTCTACTTGATGAACTCCACACCAATGACAGACCCATTCTCAAAAAACTAGGTGTGTAGCACCCAGTAAACAACCTAAGATTGTCTTCTGGCAAGAGCCCATGCACGTGCACCTCTGTGTGTGTGTATATAATTGACATTTATAGCTCCTAAGTTACAGGGAAAGGTAACGTCTCTTACACATTCAGCTGTTGTGGATATGATGGTTACATTGAACAAAGCCAAGTAGGTCCACTTTTGCTATGTTGCTAAGATAATTGGTTGCAAGTTGACTTTCCTTTTATTTTATATGCATGAGTGCGGTGCCTATATGTGCGCTCTTGTACCATGTGCATGCCCGATGCACGTAGAGGCCAACAGAGGACTTTGGATCTTCTGAAACTGGAGTTCCAGATGATTGTCAGCTACTTTGTGGCTGATGGGAATTGAACCCAAGTCCTCTGCAAAAGCAGCAAGTGTTCCTAACTGCTGAACTATATTTGCAGAACGTAGTCATAATTTTTCATGGGATACAACGTGATAGATACCTTGGTGCTTTTATACCTTCTGTGATGATGATCAATACAGGGTAATTATTGCTACTGATTTCTGATTCTTTTCTGAAACAACAAACCTTTGTGCAATGTGATTGCCATGTAGCTAAATTAAAGTTTGAACCACAGTTAGTCTGTGCCAAGAGCGGCCGTGACCACCATTAGAAACAGTCCACTCTGGAGTTACTGTTCTTGTGTTATTTGGCCAAAAGTCTAGAATATACATCTTCTTTTAATTCTTTGTCTCTGGGGTGTATAATACATGCAGGCAGAATTAGTACACATAAAATAAATTCTTTTCTTCTTAGCATGTTGACTTTCTCCATTTCTTTTGCATTTGTCGCCCCCCCCACCTTTTTTTTAAAAAAGTGAGACTAGGGGCTACCTATAGATTTACTGTCATTGAAAGGTGGCCCTTACATTCTTTAATATCGGGTCTATTTCTCTTAGTTCTTTGCTCTCAATGGTGTGGTAGCTAAGGTTCAGAATTTCCACAGTATTGTAGACTATACAGAGTTAGAGATCTGGCAGGGCCTTTGTGTTCTTGCAGGAATACAAAGATGTGTTAAAGGCTCTTGCTCCAACTGGTTCATGAGATTGCTGCATGCCAACTTTGTATTCTGCTCACAGATGATCTGTGGTGTTGGTTTTAAATGCCTAACTTAATTCTGTGCTTCATGAAGTAGAGGGAGACCCACAGTTTGACTCGACTCGTGATTTAACATCCTATTTATATATGGTCACGTATTTCCATCTTTATGCCAAGTTTAAGAAAAGTCAGCCCTTGCTGGCTTGGCATATAGCTCTTCTTACAGGTTGAGCAGTTATAGTAGCGTTTCAAGAGTCTTGTCACCTGTCAGAGTAAACCACTCCCCATTTCTGGATCCCTGCAGAGGGTAGAGTACTCCAGTCCAAGGGACTTTGAAGTCTCACCTGTGACAGATGTGAGCTTGTGCTACCAGCTAGCTTTGCCACAGCAGCTCCTCCGTCTTGCATCACTGATACTTAAAGGCTTCAGGCTGCCTCTGTGGCAGGGTCAGAGGTGAACAGTTAAGGGGGAGAAAAAGGGAGGGGAGAGGTGGGTAAGCTTTGACACTTTCTCCCTGTTGCTCTGTCAAACTGTCTTGGAATATTTTTCTTAGCTCACTGGAGTGCTGACTGGGTTCCTCAGTAGTGCTGTGTGCGATGTGAAAGTGTCTGTGAAGTGGGTGAGGAAAAAGCAGCTATGTATACAAGCACAGAATGGAAGTCAAGACTGCAGGGAAGTGGGGGGCTGGGGAGATACCCTGTGCCTTGGT
Source organism: Montemys delectorum (assembly GCA_019843815.1). Lineage (NCBI taxonomy): Eukaryota > Metazoa > Chordata > Mammalia > Rodentia > Muridae > Montemys > Montemys delectorum. The sequence continues at coordinate 30,936 of JADRCD010221864.1, read as the reverse complement.
CTTTTCATTCCACCCTGTTTGAGAAGGGATTTATCTTGTTCACTGCATATGCTAGGTTAGCTGGCCCAGGAACTTCCAGAGAGTTCTTCCTGTCTCCACAGACTCCCTAGGAGTCCCACAGCTGCAGAAGCATGCACTGCAGATTCTAGGGATCTGAATTGAGAGTTTCGGGTTGGTGCAGCAAGTACTTTCACTGTCAGCTTCAGCTGTCACTTTGCAGTAGAGTCACGTGGAAGAAGGGGGGACCTCAGCTGAAAAATTCCCTTAAGCATATTGGCTGTAGGGATGTCTTTGAGGCTTTTGGGGCATGTTTTTAATTGTTACTAGGTATAGAAGCGCTCTGCCCACTGTGGGTGGTGCCACACCTATGTAGGTGGGCCTGGATTGTATATGAATGATGACTGAACATGAGCCAGTGGGGACGAAGCCAGTAAGCCACGTTTCCTCCATTGGTTTCTGCTTCAAGTTTCTACCTGGTTTCCATCAAAGATGGGGTATAACATATACCCTGAAATAAAACCGTTTCCTCCCAAGTTGGTTTTGGGTTGATATTTTATCACAGAGACAGTAAAGCAAACTAGAACACCCACTGAACCATCTCCCCAGTCCTACGGCAGGTTTCTTAAAATGTAAACTTGAAGACTAAAAGCATCACATAAACATCATGTATAAAGGAGAAGTACGTGTATGGAAGATGCTCTCAGAGGCGGCTGCTTTGGTCTGCGTGAATTTGGTGACCTGGAAGTTGTATGCACCGGTGGCATCCTGGGCTGCCTTCTGCCTTCTTTTATTCTACTTGCCTAGCAGACCTTTATTGGGCTTATGTGACAATTCCATGACTTGGGGTAAAAGCATTCTATTGTGTTGGAAATCAGGGCTTCTGGGAACGCGTGTCTGCACTAGGGGACAGTAGCAGAAGGACACAGGTGCAGATGTCACTGCTTGTTTTTAGCAAAACCCACAGAACTGTGGGGCTTGGCTCTTCATTAGCAAATGTGCACATCAGGCTTTGGACTGTGGCTCAGGCTGCTGACCTACTTTCCTGGTTCCTGAGGAGGCTCAAATGAACCAGTTAGGAGAAAACTCCCTCAAAGCCGGAGTCGGTCCCAATCACACCTGCAGCCTCCCAAGGCCCTGGCCTGGGGCAGAGCCCCTCTACCCGAGTATGATCAGGTTTAGGGTATTTCAGGGCCAGCTGGTGACTCGTCAATACCAGAGACTGAATTAAATCATCCTTGTATATGAATTAAAGGTAAGAGGCCATGGTTAGAGCTAAAAAAAAAAGAAGGAAGCAGTGCCTTCTTCTGGGAGCTGGACTCAGTGGTACCAGCTTCATTCTGTTTGAATGAGGTGTTGCTGAAGGGCCAAGAGGAAGCCAGCAGCTGCCCGGAACAACAAGCCTCCTCTGCCCTGGTAAGGGGGGGAGGAGGAAGACAGCAGCTCCCCCCAGCATGTGTTTTTTGGGACTTGCAGGAAGAACCTAGGCTGAGGCTGATGGAAGCGAGGAATTTTAAATGAAGCCACTTGTCTCTTTAGAGGATGAGACTTTCAAATCCAGCTACTTCCAGGCTGCACTGGGGTGATGCCATTGTGCTGGATGGTGTAGAAATGCATGGACAGATGGGGATGGATGCTGGGCCAGCAGTGCCAGCTGCTCATGGTGCATGTGGGGTGGGAGGAGGCGTAGACATTGAGGTAGAGCTGGGTAAGACCAAAACTACCACTGAAATCTGACTGCATTGTCCCCCACAAAGTCTCAGATGGTACATTGTCCAGTGGCCAGACACACTGTCAGATGCCTGTTCATACAGGTGATTGGGAAACTGAATTGGGAAGCTCGCTTGACAGCATAGTGAAACCTTCTGTATTCAAAAAATTATGTGTAGCATCTTACATGTGTTCTGTCTCTGTGTGCTCTCTCTAGCTCTGTCTCTCTGTCTCTGTCTCTCTGTGTGTGTGTGTGTGTGTGTGTGTGTGTGCACGCGCGCGCGCGTGTGCGTGTAATTAGAAAGGTTCTCTCTATATAGCCCTGGCTGTCTTGGAGCTCACTTTATAGACCAGACTGGCCTCAAACTCAGAGATCCCCAGTGCTGAGATCAAAGGGATGTACCATCATCCCTGAATCTTCCTACATTATTAAAGCCATTCATCCCAATTAATTTCAAGCACTGGAGGTGACAGCATGTGAAAGATTCTGTATGTGATTTTAACATATATAGGAACTACAAGACATTGCGAAAGGGCTTGGTCATGCATTTCAGGCTTTTGAAACTATCAACTCAAAGGTGCAGGTCAGCAGTCCCACCTTGTTCGGGGAGGGAGTTTTTCTTCTTCTTTCTTTGAACAAGAAATATATGAGACCAAAACACGTCCTTTGATGCCTGTCTGGAATAATCACATCTAGATTGCTGAAATGTGCCAAGATAAAGCCCTTTGTCCCCTAAAAGATGACACTCAGACTCAGGCAACACAGACTCAGGAGACACAGGCCTGGGCTATGGGGTGTAGTCTCTCACACCATTTAATCACAACACTTGGGGCAAGAGATCTTAAGTTTAAAGTTAATATGGGCTACATTGTAAGACATTAATTAAAAATGACCAGCAAGGTGGTTCAGTGGATAAAGGCACTTGCCATAACCAGAGTTCTACCCCTGGGACTGACTCAAGTGATAGGAGAAAATCAACTCCCACCAGTTTTTCCATCTCCACGTACAAGGCACAATACATGATGTAAGAGGCTGTGTGTGTGTGTGTGTTGGGGGACGGGGGGAGGATTGTGGATCACAACCTAGCACATTTCTTACTTTTCCCTTCTTACAAAGGATGCTTACCTTCACATAATGGCCAGTCTCAGATCACCTGCCCTCACAACTTCAATTATGTGTCTCAGAGATGATGGATGCCTTGTCCACAGACACTCCTCCCTTAGAGGCCACTGCATGCAGTGGTGGAAGCTACAGAAAGGAGGTTTCAGCTAGACTAGGCATCTCTGTGGCCTGTGATATGAAATTAATGTGTAGATAAACAGAGGACAGGGTGACTTGTGTCAGGGGCTGGACAGTGGACATGGTAGGGGACAGCCTGATGATGAGTGTAGTAGGGTAGGTGTGTTTCCCCTTGGCCCACAGTCAAAGACAATAAAAAGAATTTTTATATGATGTCCAGCTCAAGAGAGTAGAGGTAACTTAGGGACTGGGAAGAGACCCAGGTAAGGGCTGGAAGTGGAAGGATCTAGAAGCATCCTCCTCTCTGTTTGCCTGTGCTAGCCACACCTAAGTTGCACATGCCTTTTAAAATTTCATTACCAGGGGAGCTAATGCACTTCTAGTAGTTAGACCATTTTGTTTCTTGGCAAAAGAGAATTCTTAAGGGAATGATCCAGCTTCTTAGATGTACAGGAAGGGAAGTCAGATATTAGAATTTCTGTATCGCTCTGCCTTCTGGTGGGGAGGAGCTCTGCCCCAGCCTCGTATGCTATCAGGATGAGGATTTATAGGGATTGTTTCTGTCTTGCTGTCTTTGTCCCCCCCTGATAAAGCGAGTTGGTGAGTTTTTGGGAACCAGCCAAGGAGAGAATTAGGTAAGCAAAGGACTTTTTTTTTTTTTTTTTTTTTTTTTTTTTGCTTTTCACATTAAATTCATCCAGTTGTATATTTAATGGTTACAATTACCCTGAGATAAGCAAGGACACAGAATCATGATGCAGGTCATTGATTTGTGTTTTTTAAAGGCAAGGTAAAAATTGAACTGCTGTGTCGGAGACACATTATTTTAAAAATAGAACAAGCCACACCGCACACAGCGTAAAGGTTTTGTCTCCGAGCTCTCCCAGAACCACCTCTGTTTATTCCAGTTTAAAAAATTGGTTATTACACAGTTACATTAAAGTGTCAAGTATACTAATTTTTCTAATTTTCTTTTTCTTTAAGAATACATCTTGTTAAGGCATGGAGAGTAAAAAGAGTTTTATTAGGCAATTATTATCTGGCTTGGTTCCCTCTCTGTTAATTCTTTCCAGGTAGGGATTGCACTGTCTCCAGAGCCTGGTATCACAGGGAGTGATGAAGTGTTTAGCATTGGAATGTAATCCATTAGGATTCAAATCATGCCATGACTTCAGTTTTCCATAGAAATTATTATAGAAGGGTCCTAAACCACATAGAGACTAATGAATATTCTCCTTTCCTGTAGCCTTGATGAAGAAATTAGAACTTCATAATTCTGTTAGCATACTTAGACTATTTTACACCATGGAATTTAAGATTAATAGCGATGCTAATTGATAGTTCTTGCTTAATTAAATCTCATGTTGCAGTTACTCTTTACAAGAAGGTGAGGGATGCAATTTTCCTCCTCCTTTATTGATAATCCACTGATAATCCTGGCCTAAGACATAAATTATTGTAGCTGTGAAACCATTCATGTACCATCATGGCCTGTGTGTATGTGCACGTGTACATCCATGTGTGTGAGGACAAACTCAAGGGCCACTCACTAGGTACTATCTACCTTGGTTTTTGAGACAGAGTCTCTCACAGCCTGGCACTTGTTCTTTAAGACAGAGTCTCTTACTGGGCCAGGGCTCACCCATTAGGCTAGGCTGGCTGACCAGTGAGCTCCAGGGATCAGCCTGGATCCACCTCCCTGTCACTGGAATTACAAGCATCTGTCATAACACTTGGCTTTTTTTGTTGTGAATTTCATGAATCACCCTGATGTGTCTGTAAAGCCAGGAAGTGTTGTTTGCTTAATTAGGAAAGTGATATTTTATAACATAGAGTAGGATTTCCAGAACAATCATTGACACTGCTGCAAAATCACAGCTCCTGTCAGAAATTGCCTAGGCCTCTTGATGGCTATTTCATTAGTCCTGTTGGCTTCATTGTGTAAGACAGAGCCTGAGAGAAAGACCTGCCATTTAACTACTTATTCTTTGAGATAGAACAAGTGGAGATGAACCTTTATTCCCACATTGATTGTAAGGGCACACTGGAGGGGTGTGTCTTGAGACCTTTTATACTGTGTCTTGCTAGCGAGCAGACATGAGCCATACTGACACTATCCAGAAACTTCTTAGAAGATTTGTTTATTCGATGTATTTGCATATGGATGTGTGATGAATGCATGGTTGTATACCATGTGCTAAGAGTCCTCAGAAGCAAGAAGAGGACCTGGATTTGTAGGTAGGTGTTAGGAGCCAGAGGTAGACTTCAGGTATCATTACCCAGTAGCTGCTCCCCTTACTGTTGTTGTTGTTGTTGTTGTTGTTGTTGTTGTTGTTGTTGACCTGAAGATTGACAGGTAGGCAAGGATGTCTGGTCAGTGAGCCCTGCAGTCTGGCTGTCCCACCTCCTCCTCCACAGCACTGAGATCAGCAGGAGCCATCACACCCGACCTTTCCACTCGGGTGCTGGGCCTTGCAACTTGAATAAATGACTCGCACTGCTACTTTACCAACTGCACTGTTGCCCCAGCTCTGTTGGCCCAGGCTTTTTGTTTCTTAAATTTGTTTTATCGTTAATTTGTTTGTTTATTTTGTTTATTTATTTTATGTTATGAGTGTTCTTCTGCATGTACACCTGCCTGCCAGAAGAAGGCATCAGATCCCATCACAGATGGTTGTGAACCAACCTTGTGGGTGCTGGGAATTGAACCCTGGTTCTCTGGAAGAGCAGCCTGTACTCTTAACCACTGAGCCACCTCTCCAGCCCGTTTGCTCAGTTTTAAAAACTGATACAGAAAATTCAGTTTATGCTTCCTGCCCAGAATATATATGAAAGTGACCTCCAAATTGGTCAAAGATCTAAATGTTTTACCAGCTAAAACTATAGAAGTCATAGAACTAAACAAACAAACAAGCAAACAAACAAAAACCCACCATCCGACATGGTGGCTCACACCTTTAATACTAGGCAGAGGCAAATATTCCTCTCTTAGTTCAGGCCAACCTGGTCTAGATGTTAAGTTTCAGGCCAACAGGAGCTACATAAACAAAACCCCTGGCTAATACAAAACAAAAAACTCATGTACATAAAATAAATTTTATGTATGAATCTTCATGGTGTTGCATTGGGCAGAATTGAATGCTTGAGAAGTGAAAAAGAAACATTCGTAAGACATGGTCTTCATCAAAACTGTGAGTCATTGACAGATACTATCTAGATAACTTCCAGCATTGGAGAACACACTTCCAATCATGTGACCAGAGTCTGGTACCTAAAATGTATAAAGAACTCTGAGACTAATAAGAAAAGGAGTAATAATCCAAATTTTTTAAATGGACAAAGGACTAGAATAAATATTTCCCCCAAGAAGTAAACAAATGGTCAGTGGGCATTCACTGGAAACAATGTTCAGCATCTCTAGCTATTAGGTCCATGTGTAAGTTAAAGAGATATGTAGCTCCTCCTTTGTAATGGGTCTTGGAGAATGTGGAGTGATTCAAACCCCTGTACACATGGACTAAGAACATAAATGGTACCTTTGCCCTGGAAAGCTGTCTGGCATTCCATTCCTAGATATGTAACCAAGAGAAGAGAATTTTGAGAATTTTAGTTCAAGAAGAAGGAAGGAAGAAGATGTAGTTGATAGAGTTGTGCCTCTTGTGTAACTGTTGGAAAGGATGTGGATACTGTTGATCCTCCTATGTAACTGTTGGAAAGGATGTGGAATAGGATAGGGACTCATCAGAGACTTTGCTTCTTCCCATGTTGGATCTCACTTCTTGATGGTGGATAAATGTCCCCCAAAGGCCAGTTGTGGTAAAGGCTTGGTTTCCTAGGCTAAGATGGTGTTTGAGGGTAATGAACTTTTAGGAGATGGGATGCACTGAGAAGAGATTCTCCTTAAGGGTTATTGGAATCCTGTCTGTACTGGCTGGTTTTGTGTGTCAACTTGACACAGGCTGCAGTTATCACAGAGAAGGGAGCTTCAGTCGGGGAAGTGCCTCCATGAGATCCAGCTGTGGGGCATTTTCTCAATTAGTGATCAAGGGGGTAGGGCTCCTTGTGGGTGGTGCCATCCCCGGGCTGGAAGTCTTGGGTTCTATAAGAGAGCAGGCTGAGCAAGCCAGGGGAAGCAAGCCAGCAAGAAACATCCCTCCATGGCCTCTGTGTCAGCTCCTGCTTCCTGACCTGCTTAAGTTCCAGTCCTGACTTCCTCTGGTGATCAACAGCCATGTGGAAGTAAGCTGAATAAACCCTTTCCTCCCCAACTTGCTTCATGGTCATGGTGTTTATGCAGGAATAGAAACCCTGACTAAGACACCATCTCTCCTTTGCATCTTGGCACCATGAATTGAGCAATTTTTTTCTGTCATACTTTCACACCAGGATGTTCTTTCTGCCTCAGCACAGGCCCCAAAGCAAATAGGTCTCTCAACCTTGAGCTGAAGCTTGCAAAACTGAGAGGCAAACATGCTTGGAAAGAGATTGCCTTGCAGGTAAAGTAAGCCAGGCTTTAGGTATTCAGAAAAAGAAAAAAAAAAAAAAAAAAAAGGCCCAGGAGGCTGGGGAGATGGCAACTGGGCAAGTCCTCAGAACCTACATAAAGCCAGATGTGGTAACATGTGTCTGTAGTCCCAGCCCTCCTGTGGGAAGATGGACAGAGAGACAGGAGAACCCTCAGAAACTAACAGCCAGGCAGACTGGAATACCCAGTGGTGAACAAGAAGCACTGCCTCAAACAAGGTAAAAACCAAGTATGGGCACCTAGAATTGTCCTGTCTTCTGAGCTTTATACACATGCTGTGTCATGAGTGCTCCATCCATTTGCCGACATGGACATATATATGAATGATAAAGATATAATTAAAAAAAATAAAGGAAGATGATAGGGTTGCATTTTTAGACTTGAACCTTTGAGGATCCCCATCTTAGGAGTTATTTAGTTTAAAGATGGCAAGGACATTGAGAAGAGCCATGCACCCATGTCAATTTCTGGGACTTCTGTTTCTAATCAGCCATCCTGCTGCCTTGTTCTTTTTCTTGCGAGTACCAGCCAGGAGGTATCAATGTCATCTAATCATACATAAATGGATAAATGTGCAATACATACATGCATCGTCTACAGCTATTCATACATACAGTTACAGGGTGAGGAGGAGGAGCCTGTGGCCTCAAGGCTGTCATAACAGTCCTAGGAGGGCCCTTCCAAAGTCCTTCCCTGTGCTCCCAGGCAGAGTTTATTGTGACATTGATTTCTTGTTTCTCTTACTGCTCTCTGGGATGTCACAGTGGAATCCAATGAAGTCAATGAAGTAAGTGTGTGTGTGTGTGTGTGTGTGTGTGTGTGTGTGAGAGAGAGAGAGAGAGAGAGAGAGACAGAGACAGAGACAGAGAGAGACAGAGACAGAGAGAGACAGAGAGAGACAGACAGACGGGGGGCTATGACTTTAGAGTCAGTGTTATTTTCTGCATATCATGTACTGTGCGACTAAATCAATAATGAAGTAAAAGGAGAAATAGCTTTGCTTCACATTTCAGGGGTGATGGAGTCAATGTCTATAAATATTTATTATATTTTCCTTGAAAAGATACCATTTCCATTTTGACAAGAAGTTCTTCACTACAGGGAGGTTAGGGGCTCCAGAGAGAGGATGGGACCTTTTCCCCACCGTAGGCTTTTTAGATGATGTTGTTTGCTTGCTTGCTTGCTTGTTTTGAGACAAAGTCTTGAATTCTCTTTGCGGCTGAGGATGACCTTGAACTGACACTCCTGCTTTCACCTTCTGTTTGCTGGTGGTGTTGCAGAAAAGCACCACCATACCCTGTGGATGCAGTGCTGGAGACTGGACAGGCTTCTTGCATGACAGCAAACACTACCAATTGAGATACACCTCCAGCCTGCCCAATGAAAAATTGCAAAATGACCATAAACCTCAACAATATTGAAATTTACTGTAATAACAGAGGGGACTGAGCCCTGGTCTGTCTTGGCCATCACCACAAAAGGACCCAGATTTAAGGGCTGCAATCTCCTGAGGAGTCGGCACGTGAGCATTGGGGGAGTGTTTTCATCTGGTCAGGCAGCTCTAACAAAAGACCCAAAGTAGCTTGTGAGCAGAAACCACTTCCCACAGTTCTAGAAGCTATGAAGTCAGAGATCAAGGGACCAGTGGGCTGGCTCATTCTGTGCCTGCAGAGGGCTCTACTCCACTCCCAGGATAGTGCCTAGTTTCTGGGTCCTCCTCCATAAACATTATGTCTTACATGGCAGAATGATGAGAGAGACATCCAAGCATCCCCTTGGTCCTCCTGCTTCTGACTCTTGTTAAATCCAGGATCAAGTTTCACCATGAACTGGGGAGGACACACAAATACTCGGACCGTGTGTGGCAGGGGCACTTCTGCAATGAGTTTTCACTCTTCAAGTCATGTGATGTGGATGATTAGCCATCTTTCTGCACACTTGATAGCTTTCTAGCAGGGTTATTTAAAAGTAACCTGCTGTCTGTATATGATGGTAATGATGATGAGAACTCACGTGGGTAGCGGTGGCATGACCACTGGACCACGCTAATAGTGTGGCCTCGAAGTCTCTGTGAATTCCAATTAGAGGTTCTGTCTTGTGTGCAAATTCATCACCACAGCCTTCTAAGCAAGGACAGCAGCTCTGTTTAGGTCTTCTGTTGTTATAAACAAACAATTCATAGAGGGTGTAGTCTTCTGCTTTGGGACCTGTGCTGCTAATGAGATGTGGTTAAAGTTGGATAACTTGCTCGTGCTGGAGGCTACTCCTAGTCTGTCAGAATCTTACCCACTAGGGTCTTTCTGGGGAAGGTCACACTGATTCATCATGTGACCCTTCAGGAGCCTTGAGGGCATCTAGTCACCCAGACACAGAGCCATGCTTTCATTCTTGGGTCAGTCTTCAGAGGGACATTGGTGACGTGAGCAGCTGAAGCTTTTATTCTGGACCGGGTTGCTCGGTTGTTTCCCCTCTCTCCACATTGGAGCTCACAGAAGGTAAGTCTTTTCTAGGGGTGACAGTACTGGCTGTGTGCAGGACATGTATGTACTGTGAAGGGTGAAGGCTCTTTAATGCCTTACTCCATCTCCTCATTCCCCTTTAGCTGTCAGCTTCTCCCCTCTCTGCCGCTGTCACTATAGCAACAGAATCTCCGTCGTTCTTCCCAGGGCTCTAGATAGTCGCATCTGAAATTTGAGGTGGTTGGGCTAAATCTAGTGAGCCATTCTGTAGAGTGAATTTCTTTCTTTCCTGCCCCTTTATAGAACATGGGTCTCATCTTGTAAGGAAGCCATACAGGATAGTCCAGAAACGAATACTAAAAAATAGGTTTCTGGTGTAGTTGAATTTATTTGTATTAATTCCTGGGGGAAAAAAAGTCTGTACCATAGGAAATTCTAACATCTCCCCAATATGATTGTATCACTTAAGAAAAAAATGTTCATGTAGGTTGCTCAGGCACATATGGAAGGGACTGGACTCTTATGCTTCGGACATCCTAGGCTGATGGACATTTTCATTGTGACAGTGCAGTTTTGTTGGGTGGTGCAGAATATTGGTATCCAGGACCATAGCAGTGATGTCTCCTATATGTATAATATATTACACACACACACACACACACACACACACACACACACACACAATCATATCATATCATACCCCTGTGCCTTTGCCTACACAAACACCTGCATCTGTGCCTCTGCTTATTTCAACATGCATTTATGCTTACCTCCAGCTTTCTGGCTATACTTAATTACGTATTGGTCGACTCATGTCAAAAGACCTACTGTTGTTAAAATTCCTCCCCATGGAGAGACAGAAATAATGTCTATCCTTCTTCCTAAGATCCCAGTGACGGATGCACGAGCCCACTGAAGTTCGTGTCTAGGACCCAGTGAGTTTCCTGGACTTCCTTCCTTACAGAGCATAGCTGAAGCGTTACTTACAGGAGTATGGCTATTCCCACACACACCTGGAAAGCCTTTACCCGTTAGGGATGAGGGCTTTCCCTAGTCTCATAGATGGAGCCTGCCTCCTCTGGTCTTCTCTGTTTTAAATACTTTAGCCCTTCCTCAAGGCCACATTCAATAAAAGGCAGAGTTGCATACAATTGGTGGGAGCAGCTGGAACTCTGATCAGGGTCTTCCAACCCTCTCCAGCCCTTCATGAGGGAATATAAAATAGTTAATAAGCCTAGGGGCCGATACTTTTGCAAGCCTGTGCAGCTGAGCTCCCCAAGATAGCGATTGTTGGGCCTGGAGGGGTCATACACAACACCTACAGTTTATAAAATTATTAAAATAGTAATTAAGGTAGTGATAGTATTTGACCTAGCTGCGAAGAGCAGTGTGCTAGGCTTTTGCGGAAAGTTCCCATAGAGTCACTGACTTAGATGGCAGAAGTCTCTTTCCCCACAGCTGGGGAACTAGCTGGTCAGTCCAGGAGGATGGTGCTGCTGGGAGTGGTTGCTTTGGGGGACTGCAAGGGAAGCATGTGGCCCAGGCCTCTCTCAATAGTTTATGCTTAGCCCTCATCTTCTTGTGTCTTTATATCTTCCCTCTTTCCAAATTCCACCCCTTACAAGAACACCAGTCATTTTGGATTAGGGCTAACCCTGTGTTAGTCTTTTGTATTGCTGCTTTGGTTAAAAAAAAAAAAAAATACCTGAGGTTGGTTTGAAGATGCAACTCAGTTGGTAGAGAACTTGCCTGGCATTCGAGAAGCCCGGGGTTAGTGGTGCATATGTGTGCTTCAAGCACTTGAGAAGCATGAGTGAGAGCCTGAGAACTTGAAGGTCACCTCTGGTTGTACGTAGTGAGTTTGAGCCAGTGTCCCTACCACCTCCCAGAAAAGTCCTTAAGTGATTAGCTTCAGGTTGAAAGCTTTATTTTAACTGATGGTTATTTTAGTCTTGGTCGCTTGATCATATTGCTTTACATATGAGTTCATGGCAGAGGGGGCTGCTCACATAATGGCATCAGGGAAGCAAAGAGGGGCAGGGATGGGTAGAACTCCTAAGGTCTTCCTCAAGGGCACTTCCCTAGGGACCCAACTTCCTTTTACTGGGCCCCACCTTCTAAAGGTTCCACCATCCCCCAGTGCTCCCATACACTGGGGAACAATCCCTTAATATGTGGTCCTTTACAGGACATTCAAGGTGTATCTGTAACAAACCATAGTGAAGTGGTTTTAACCTAAGTGCCTCTGCAAAGGTTATGCGTGTCTGAATCAGACAACAGGCTGATCCGCTGCTGGTGGCAGCGTAGGAGACGGTATGTGTTTGTGGCTGTGCCATAACTATGTCATGGAAAGTTCATCGGTTTTTTTGTCCTTTCCCATATGCTTTTTCTCCCTGTTTGCCTTCCTCCCTCCATCCTTTCGTCTATCCCTCCCTCCTCCTCTCCCTTTCTATATACCACTCACATTGACAATTCTTACCTCCACTCTACTTACCAGCCCTGTCCACCTTTCTCCCTCCCTCTAAATCTCCCACAATCATGTCTGTTCATTTTCTTTTGGGATCTACTGTGGTTAACCAGGACCATGCTCTAAACCTATCTATATGAAGTTGGTAAGCTCAGTCTGGCCTATAACCCACTGTGAGTCAATAGCTTAGAGATGAAGGGTAGGGCCCCACAAGCCCCTCCTTTTCCATGACTGATTATTGATGGGACTGATCTTGTGTGGGCCCAGTGCAGGTAAGGACAGTTGTTAGGAGTTGATAATTGCATG
>JADRCD010221864.1:0-12361 GCA_019843815.1 Montemys delectorum | reverse complement strand
CCAAAATAAGACATGAAAAGTCTGCCTACATCTTTCCTTAGAGTCCATATTAATTTCTGGGGTCCTCAGCATCTGCCATGTGTTGGGGCCTTGAGGTTCAACGCTGATCATCCAGACTCAGCCCTTGTTCTCTGAAGCCATTGGGGGGGCGGGGGGGGGGGCGCGGGAAGGGTTGTGCTCTAATGGCAGATGTGTTCCTGAAACCATGGTGTAGATGCTTAATGCTGGACTGAATAGTCAGGACTCACAGTGGTAGCCCCATGGGTTATTAGAGCTGCCCTGTGGCTGGGGTTTCGATTGACCCGCTTGGCTTCTTGCTCGTTCCACACCCGTTTAGCTAGTTAATCACTTCGAGTCTCCTTCACCACTTGCCCTTCTAATACAAGGGCTCAATGTTTGAGCAGTGGTCCTGGCCTCTCTGAAAGACAACCCGTGGTGGGTTTGTGGGACTGCTCCCCATGTCTGGGCTCCCACTGTGGCTGCAGTTGGGACGGTAGCCTTTGCTAAATGGATGCTGGGTGCCCTGAATAACCTGTTCCTTGCTGCTTTGCCCGAGCATATAATAAAACGGAGATGTCTCCTATGGGACAAAGGGAGCCTTTCTACAAAAGCCCAGCCTCCTGGCTCCTGAACAGCTGGGAGAGTTGAGCTGGAAGGAGAAAGCATGGGTAACTCACAGAAAATGTGGCTCCCGTGGAAGAAATGAAATGGGTCACCTAGTAGCTTACCCTCACCAGCAACCCACCCCCAGAATAAGAGCCAATAGGGAAGGTTTAGTTGCTGTACCTTTCTGATGGGCCGCTCAGATTAGTGTGTCTGAGTCCAAATATTTAGGGTGAGCCCTGGGCAGCTGATCCCTGAGAGTCCTGAAGGGCAAAATCTTACAGCCTCCCTGGAGAGCAGAGCCACAGTATATAGTAGGGTCTTACTCGGCAAAGAAGCTGCCTCTCTTCCCTTGTAGAGGTCCAAGTAAGACGGCGGAGACATGGAAGCCCTTCCCGCGGCTCTGCTCACAGAGAGCGGAAGTGCTCACTGGAACCTAAGATATAAGCACCAATGGAGGTTAGCTTGATAAAGGCCCATCTTCGTGTTGATACTTGGTTATGAGATGCCTACAGCTATCAGACATGGCTCATTACCTCCAGAGCAAGGAGCAGACCTAAAGACGGGAGATGAACATTGCCATCTATAATTGGATGTGTGGCCATCCCATGGGTCAAGTCAAGAAAGGATGAACATAGTGTCTGGTCCTTGCTCTCCTGGAGAGGCAAAGTCCCACTGATTAGAGACAGTCTGGCATTCCTGTTTTGCCATTTTGCAGGGAGAGATGCAGAGCTTCCTTATTACTTCCTCTAGAATGTTCCTGAATAGGCTTCCCTGTTTAAATGCTATTGTTTAAATGCTACTGAGCTGGAGCCAGTCGCAGTGCCAGCCGTGCCCCATAGAGGGCACTGTTCTTGCCTTTTGAGCTCTTTGGATTTGGGAAGTCTGGGTATTCCTAAGACTCAGCCTCTCCACAAGCACCCAGCTCTAGGTCTCCTCGTGAGTTCCTGGGATGTCTAGGAAAGATTACGTATAAGGCTGAGCACTGGACCTGAGAAGTGAATCTAGGGCTTACTAGAAGGTCCTTGCCTTGGACAGGATCTTGTCTGTCTTTGCTCCCCTCTTCTGGAGTCAAGCATACACAGTAAGATGAACTACTGAATGCAATAGGATACTTCCGTGTTTCTATGACACCCAAGGCTAATTTTAATAACAGAATTACTCGTCACTATCTTGTGTGCCTTTGACATATCTAGCTCATTTAATTCTGCGTCAGTCTTACTGATAGATCTTTTTCCTCTGTCGGTTTTTCTGCGTGGTAATCTGAGGCCTGGGCTCTTAAGAGTTGTAGGTGGAACCTTTAACAAGGCAAGGTGGGGTGGACCGTCTCCTGGCTCTGACCTATCAGGCATAAATCTAAGGCATAGCCGCCCGTCTTGACCAATGGTGAATGTTCATCATGGAGCTCCCTGGCTAGAGTGGGGATGGACCAGAAAGATCCTAGCCTATATAGGGAGTGATTTTTTTTTTTTTGCTAATATCTATATTTCACTGCTGATTCCAGTGGCTCATATTCTATAATGGATGGCATAGAAGGATTTTTTTTTTTTTTTTTTGGTGCTGGTCCAAGTGACTTTTGTATATATGAGAGCAAAGTGTCATTAGAGTGAGAAGAAATTATTAAAAGGAACATAAAAGAAATATTATGAATTGACAGTATGTCCTGCCTGTTAATAATACACACAGAGTGTTTAAGATCAATGTGAGAGCAGGACCTCAAACTGGAGAGAAAGGAAATAAAACTACCTTGGTTGAGCCATAAATAGGAGTTGCAGAAACTCATATGTGAATTTGACTTTGGGCTTTTTTACAGCTAAATGTGAAAAAGAATCCCAACCAGCCATTCTACAATCAAGTGTGCACCATTAAAATGGAGGTAGGATACAGGAGGGGAGACAAATGACAGCTGCCCAGAAAATAGCCAGGTAGTGAAGGAGTATGGGTCTTCGTCAAGGTTGTTTGAGTTGCATCGTTTGCTCAGGAAGTCTAGTGAGGCTGCTCAAAGATCCTCCTCTTCAGTTAACATCACTCAACTGATAAATGCTTCAATCACCTCTCATTGCCGTAGGGTAAAGCATGACACTTAATGCCAGCAAATGTCCATTTTGCAAGAATCTTGCTCATTTAAGAGTGGCGTAAGATCTAGCTCATTGCTGTGGGGCTTGTCAGGATGAGTAAATCATCGTGCACATTGGTTTCAAATCCAGGCATTGGCTACATAAGTGGCCATCTTGCATGATAATAAAAACTAGCCTTTACATATAATTATCTAGAACTCATTTCTTTATATACATACATTGCATTTTTAAAAATATAACAATGCTTGCCATAAAAAAATGTAGATTTGACTTCGGATATATAGCAACCAAGTAAAAAGCCAAGCGTGGAGGTGAATACCTCTAATCATAGGGCTAGGCAGGTAGGGCTCACTGGCCAGCCAGTCTAACTGAATTGGTGGGCTTCAGGCTCAATAAGAGGCCCTGTCTCAAAACATTAAAGTGAGGGACAATCAAAGAAGAGACCCAAGGTTGTCCTTGGCATTCATACACATAAACACACATGAGTATACACACACACACACACACACACATATACACACACACACACAGAGATAGGTATACCATATGCACAAGCATGTACAAATTTCTGTACAGTATACAGTCTTATTCGTTTGGTAAAACTGAATCACAGTGAATTATGGACCCAGGAGTAACAACCATGCTAGACTCCCTGTAGCCTTGGGCCTATGCACACAGTGTGCTTGAACAAAGGCTCATCTGTATGAGGAGGGACTTCCTTTATAATGTGTCCGTGAGTAAGGATGATGATCTCTTGGCGGTAGTTGTTCTGGGTGATTGACTAGCCCAGAACACGATTCTCATGGCCTCTGCTATTCCTCATCCTTTTGAGCTTCTGTCTTGGACTGAAAGAGCTGCCTGCATTCCATGCCCTTCCTCCTGGGATGCTAGGAGGAGGAAGCATTCAAGACTGATGAGGAAAGCTGCCCATGGATACCGGTTTCTCCTGTGGTCTGAAAGGTGAAACAGGGAAGTGGCTGGCATAGAAGTCCAAGGCACTTCTAGCTTGGGACTGAACCCAGACAGTAGGCTCCCAAACCAAATGCTACTGTCTACTCACCTTCTCTCCAGCACACTGAGAGGCAGCTACTTGGGCCCAGAAATGAGATAGTCTATGGTGATGGAGGGCACTTAAGTGCCCTGGAACCACCCTTAGAATCCTCAGTGTGGCTTCCTGATTGGACGGGTGGCACACTATTGGATAAAAGCTTATCCACATAAAAACAAAACTTCCACCTGTTAGCTCTGCTCACTTCCAAGCAAGCCTATAAAGTTTATGTGTTGGTATCCTTGGAGCTAGCCCCTCCTTCATCCCACTCTTGACCCTACTATCAGCTTTAATTCGGGTCCTCCGCTCCACTGAACTGGGTTACCCGATTTGCCAGAGAACTCTTGGACTCCATGTCCTCATCTTTCATCTCATCTGATCGTTGATCTGATCATGTCTTACTCTGGCCACTGGCTTTTCATATGTGCACTTTGACGCCTCTCTATCTACCCATGTTCTACCCCTACAAGAGCATGTAGAATTTCAGAAGCCAATGAGTAATCATGAAGAAAGAAAAGATTGGCCATCCCTTCCTCTCTGCTGCCTCTCATGAAAGGCATCCATGATGACCTTCTCCACTGACTCCTAGCCCTGAGCGATGTTGGGACATCTCGGGCTTTGGGAAACTCTGTAACTATCACCATTCAGCAGGGGACAGACAGTTACATAAAGCCTTCTGCAACACAGCAGAACTGCCCACTTACCGCTAGAGCTTTAAAACTATTGACGGAAAGTGGTCAGAGTTCCTTAAATATGTTTGCAAAAAGAGCTGGAAGCAGCTTTAGAGAAGACTTTGAAATGTTGATGTGGTAGTGGGAAGTGTCAGCCATTTCTGACTTCTCTGTCCTGTTGGCAGTCAACCCCCACACAGGCTGTTGGGCCTTCATTCAGGTTGAGGCTAATTCTTGATAATCAAGAATTTTTTGTTGTTTGTGGAGGAATATATGTTGCCATTTCTCCAATTAGGAATATTAACGCATTATCTCATACAGCACTCACTCTGGTTCTGATAGCAGTGTGAATGACTCTGTAGCAGGGAAGCCAGGTTAAGAACTAAGCATTTTTCCCCTGCAGCTAAATAATGATTGTATGCATTAAGGCTTGTCTCCTGTGTTTTCTAGATGCTCTAAGTGAAACCCATCAAGTCATCTATGAAAATGGTGGCCCTGTCCTTAAAGATCTGTGTCCGCCACTGCAATGTGGTGAAGACCATGCAGTTTGAGCCGTCTACAGCTGTGTATGATGCCTGTCGAGTCATTCGGGAGAGAGTACCAGAGGCACAGACCGGACAAGGTGCGTTGATGGTTATTCATTGCCTTCTGAAAATGTGGTTGGATGTCCCTTAACTCTTTAGCTAAAGGGTCATGCCTAGACATGTTTTAAACATCTCCGTTTCAAACCAGGCATGGAGGCTCTCTTCTATAATCCCAGCACTCTTGAGGCAGAGTCAGGCTGGTGTCTCCAGTTCAAGGCTAGCCTGGTCTACATAGCCAGTTCCAGGCTATCCTATACTACGTAGTGAGATCTTGACTGGAGGACTGGGGACTAGGGAGTCAATTTTAAAGGAAATGCCTTTTTACATTACTCCCTGATAAGCACAACAACCACATTGACCTTGACTCTGATGTTCCTGATGATTTTCTAAACGTATGTGTACCTCTAGCCCACTGGTCCATGTGCCCACTGGTCCCTATGCCCAAACCTTGCTGTGGGCACTGATTCTGCCGGGAGGCTCCTCCCGGACTGCTCCAGGGGGTGTGTGGTGCTATGCTGTTGGTAAGAAGCAGGTCTCTCTGGTGATGGACAGTATCATCCTCCTTTCTGAGAAAGTGCTCTTGGTCCAGTGATGGATCTGTCCCTACTTGGCCTCCTCTTTCTATTTATTTTCTAGCTTCTGACTATGGGCTCTTTCTCTCCGATGAAGACCCTAGGAAAGGGATTTGGCTAGAAGCAGGTCGGACACTGGATTACTACATGTTGCGGAATGGGGTACGTTGTCGGTCCTGTTTTCTTTTTAAAATTTTAAATTCGTGTGTGTGTGTGTGTGTGTGTGTGTGTGTGTGTGTGTGTGTCTGTCTGTGTCTGTGTGATTTGATTGCATGTGTGCCTGTGTATACCTTCTTGTGTGGTGCCAGTGGAGTCCAGAAGAGGACATTGAGTCCCCTGAAACTGTAGTTACAGACTATTAAAAGCCACCATCTGGTGCTGAGAATCAAACCTGGGTACCTGGGTCCTCTGGAAGAGCAGACAGTGCTCTTAACCACCGGACCATCTCCTGAGCACCATCTTTAAATTTTCTTTTTTAAATAACATTTGTTTATTGTATGTCATTGTGTATGGATGTTTGTATTTCATGGTGTGCGTGAAGATGCCAGAAAACCACTTTAAAGAGTTGGTTCTCTCCTTGCATTATGTGGGGCTGAAGAAGTAAACAGCCTTGGTGCCAGGCACCTTCACCCACCCCGTCACCTTGCTGGCTCACTGGTTCTATTTTCTCTGAGCTTCATGGCTGGGGGACTAGCTATGGAATCCCATATCATGACAGCATCTAATCCAAGAGCTTCTAATTAGGAATTAGGAATGCAGTGAACCTGTGTGGCTGTCCGAATGGTAAGAAGATTCTAGTCTCCTAAAATTCTTGGAGTTCCACAGAGGGATTGAAATGGTTCATGGTTAGTATGCTGAGCCATGCTGCCAGGCTGAGCAGCCTCTCCATGCCAAAGTTGGGCTTGGCAGTTGTGAGACGAGCTATATCACCATCCTTGAGGAGCTATGTCTCTGGGCTGCATTAGAAACTGAATCCACGTGGACACAGCAGAGATGCTGTAGCACTGCCCAGGGCTTGTTTGTGAACAGGAGACTTGAACTGGAGATGTGGCTTTGCTAACTCTCTGTGACAGAAACAAAAGTTACCTCTGTGGTGTAAATGATGAATAAAAACGTGGGGGGCATTTATCCCCTTGACCTCTGGGGTCCTGGGGTTTCCTATGCCTGATGAAGAGGGCTTGTCAGATTAGCCAGGGTTCCAAAAAGCAAGAATGTAATGTTCCATTAACTTATGGTGCGTCTTCCCATCTGTAGCTTCTAAGAATTACAATGAAAGAGAGGTCTCCTATTTTGAAGTAACCCCCAACCTCATTCCTTTTTTTTTTTTTTTTTTTAATCTTTCCCCCATCCTATTTCACTGTTGTCTTGTTAAACTATTCCTGCTTCGATACTCACCTAATCTGAAGCTTTCTGGTGATATTATTTATGTCTTTCATTTTGTAGACTACATATATAGTAAATATATACAACAAAGATTCTAAAGTAACATTTTAAAGATAAATGTCCATTTTGTGCATGTGGGTAGCAAAAAAGAATTGTTCCTGATGACAGATATGACTTTAGATTCATTTGCATTGAAGTGTCGCCCTCTCCTCCTTCTTGTTATTGAGCTCTTTCCCAGCCAGCTTTGCTTTAGAGAAAGTAAGTGTTGGTCATTGTGAGCTACAAGTATTCCTTCTTGGAGGGCAATTTCATTACAAGAGACTTCCGTAATCCTTATGAAACCCATTACTTAGCTCTCAGAATTCTGTGTGCTAGACACAGCAGCACCCCCATGAATATTTAGGAAGGCTTTCAAAAAAAAAAAAATCTTGGACAAAGAAGGATGTAGTCCTCTTCTGGACTTGATTTCCAAAGAGAAGTGCCCCGTGCTGTTGTGTTTTTCAACGCAGTGTGTGGTGGGTGGGGCTTACGTCTAGGACATTCTGGAGTATAAGAAGAAACAGAGGCCTCAGAAAATCCGAATGTTGGATGGCTCTGTGAAGACGGTGATGGTGGATGACTCCAAGACGGTGGGTGAGCTCCTGGTCACGATCTGCAGCAGGATAGGTGAGCAGCTCAGCCTTGTCCCTTGGCCACACCCACCCACCCCTGCAGTATTAACACAGGAGTTCTGCCCACACCCGGGAGATTTCTGTCCTGTCTCTCCATTTGCCTGACGAGGTATAACACTTCTCACTGAGCCTCAGCCTCGCTGTACCTCAACAAGCTTGAGAGCTTTTGTTTCCCTTTGCAGAGTTTCTCAATGGAAATGATTTTCTAATCGTTTCAACCTTCCCCACTGATGGCCACTCTCTTAAATTGTCATGGTAACAGCCAGTGTGAGGATTCCAGATTTGTTTCCTGTTGCTTCTTGTCATTTTCTCCAGAGACCAACCTTGCCGTAATGTGCCCTTTAATTGCTGGGTGAGAGGAGCCTTACCTATCCTAACATTTCTGTCATGAAAGGCCCCAGTTCATCAGTACACTTCTTGATTGACAGAGTCATGCCTTGGTTCTCAAAAATTAGTGAAGGCTAAGCAGTGTGCTATCTATACACCTTTAATCCCTGCAAGCAGGAGGCAGGGACGACAGGTCTCTGATTGCAGGGCCACTATGGTCTACATCTTGAGGACCAGTGCAGACAGGCCTACACTGTGAGACTGTGTCTCCAAATAAGCAACTACATAAATAAATAAAACTTAAGGTGGCCATTGGGACGTGGCTCAGTGGGAGATGCTTTTCCTTCGTATTTTGGGTTTGATCTTGGAGAAAGAGAAGGAGAGAGAGGCAGAGACAGAGAAAAAAATAGAGGAGAGGGGGTGTGCATATTAAGTGTATTTGTAGAGAAAATTGTACGTAATACCTAGAATCTGGCTTCCCAGTCTGAAGAGCTTGTGTTTGTTCAGGAGCTGTGGGGTGTGTGACCCTCCTGATCCTCAAGGGAGGAAGGGCCTCTCCTGTGCTTGCCAACATGAACCCTTTGCAGTACCCCTGGCCCTAAGTAGAAGTCGATAGTGATTTAATCATGTATACGTATAACTTGATTTCTGTTATTAGGAATAACAAATTATGAAGAATACTCTTTAATCCAAGAAACCATTGAAGAAAAGAAAGAAGAAGGGACAGGCACACTAAAAAAAGACAGGACGTTGTTACGGGATGAGAGGAAGATGGAGAAGCTGAAGGCCAAGCTGCACACAGACGATGATTGTGAGTGTCGGGGGGGGGGGCGGGGTTACCGGGGAGGGGGAGGCTGCTGGCCCAGGTACACAGTCCTTAGGAGCCTGGATCCACTGCCACCATCCATATGACTGAACACTGCTTTTTGTGTTTTTTTGTTTTGTTTTGTTTTGTTTTAATCTGCAAATGTTCTGATTTGTCTCACTAAAAGACAATACTTGTAAGCAGCTTTTAAAGTAACTATAATGGTGTTTGACATCTAAAAAGAATCCATTCATGTCAAACACATAAATTGTGTTCACAATTTCCTACTATCTTGCAGAAATGTAATTATTGTTTGGGATCTAAATGCAGCTGGAGAGCATATGCACTTAACTAAGCAAGCTCCATCTCCATCTTTCTTACTTTTCCTTGGAACTCGTGTGTGTGTGTGTGTGTGTGTGTGTGTGTGTGTGTGTGTGTGTACACCTGTATATGTTTGTGTTTGTGTGATATATCCTTTCTTATGTTGTAACTATCTGTTTGTAATTATATATCTTTTGTGTGTCTCTGAATTTCTTAGATCTGGAGGCTTGCTTAGGGCATGTGTGTGTGTGTGTGGGGGGGTAATACACTCCTTCAGCAGGGTGTTTCCATCAAGAGGTTGTTTCTGGTTCTCTTTGGGGAAGATATTTGTAGTCTTTAATACCCACTCCTTAGAGCCATTATTTCCTTAGAGATTAAAATCATGAGATTGGTCTATCACAGGAAAGTTACTTCCACAGCCACATGGATAATATGTACAAAAGTAGCAGATAACGTCAGATGTCCCCAAAGCCCTGCTGTGTGGTCCTTGCTGCCCACTGCCCACTGGGAGGGGCCTAGTGCATCACCTGGCCTCCTTCCCTTCCAGCACCATCACCCCCCCCCCCCGTTCCTGCTGCAGCTCTGGGTGACATCATCACTTTCATAATGTTTATTGATCTTTCGAGGGCCTGCCATTTCCTCTGAGTCCTCCTCTGCCCTCTTCTCTTTCTACCTCATTAAATTTCCAGTTACAGACTTCTTTCCAGAAGCCTTTAGTAGACAAATCTCAAGGATTTATTAATGTGTGCACAGGACCCTCCCAGGTGACTCTGGGAGAGGAGGTCTGTCAGACAGGTTACTTATGCCAGAGTCGCTTAGCATTTGGTGAGGTTGGTCATAAATACTTGACACAGTGAGGTGTGTGTGTGTGGCGGGGTGGGGGGGGAGATAGAAGCAGGGAACTGGGACAGAGACTCTGAGGTATGGAGGTCACAGAGGGCTTCAGGGAGCGAGCAGAGGAATAGCTGATGTATGTGTATGCACTGCAGTGTGTGCACAGGACTCTTAGGATGATGTCAGAGTCAAGCTGGCCTGTGGAGACAGATACCACCTCTAGCCTTTTAGTTTGAGTCTCTGTACCACCACTTCATGATTTTGTTTCTCCCTATTTCCTATCTGAGAGCAGAGAAACTTGGTATGCCTCGTGTCTCTAAACCATTTCACTAGATGAGACTGAAGTAAGTACTTGATTCCAAGGAAAATTCTTAAAGTGTTGGCTATTTGTCTTGTTGTTGTGACCAGACAAGATCTTTAAGTACAAGTGAGACGGTTCAGTGGGCAAAGACACTTGCCAACAAGCCCGATGATCTGAGTTCAGTTCCTGGGACCCATATGGTACAAAGTGACAACCCATTCCCATGTGTCTTCTGACCTCTACATATACTACACAACATAGCCACACCTTCTCTGCAACATAGACACACAAAACAAACAAACAAACAAACTGTAACTAAAAAGAAAGGCAAGAAAAGAAGCTATTCAAGGAAGACATTGCTCTGGTTTGCCCTTCAATGGCTATGTTTCAAAGGCTATGTCTCGGCAGGGTAAGCATGGAGGGAGCAAGAGGAGGCTGGATGCTCATACTGCATCCTCAGCGTCATGAGGAAGTAGGGCCAGGCTGTCAAACCCATTTCCTCCTGGGAGACTCTACCTGCCAAAGCTTCCACAGTCTTCTCCCAAGCCGCAGCCTACTGAGCACCCCAGAGTTCAGACTCTTTCAAGCCAGAAGCTTGATTTCTTAGCACAACACTGTTATTTCCAAACTCCCTCGCTTTCCTTTCTCTGTATTACCAATACATTGTAGCTTGTTTAATGAAGATCAGTTAAGTGAATACAACTGTGTCCCAAGGCATTGAGGGCCATGCAGGAGGGACAACAAAAGGCTTTAGAACTCACAGAATGTGGCCCATTGGTTAGTACAATGATGATGGGTGTGCCTAAGAGAGGCAGAGCACCAAAGATGTCCTGAGGACTTCATGCTGTTGGGGAGTTTTGCTCAGCTTGTTGCCTTCACATCCCTCTTAATCTAAGAATTAGATGAAAATTCTGAGGAGGCTCCTAGCAGTATCATTGGCACTCAACAATAATAATGCCTGGAGGCTGGAGAGATGGCTCAGTGGTTAAGAGCACCAACTTCTCTTCCAGAGGTCCTGAGTTCAATTCCCAGCAACCACATGGTTGCTCACAACCTCAAGGATCTGATGTATCTGAAGACAGTGACAGTGTATTAACAGATATAAAATAAATAAATTATTAAAGAAAGAAAAAAAGCCTGGCAGTGGTGGCACACACCTTTAATCCCAGCACTTGGGAGGCAGAGGCAGGCGGATTTCTGAGTTCAAGGCCAGCCTGGTCTACAGAATGAGTTCCATGACAGCCAGACAGCCATGGCTATACAGAGAAACCCTGTCTCAAAAAAACCCAAAAAACAAACAAACAAACAAAACCCAATAATAATGCTTGATCTTTCTCAAGCATTGTTGCTGGAACAGTTCAGCGATTCAATCAACCCTTGGAAAGAACTTAGAAATGTAGATTGTCAGCAGTGACCACCATCCTTAGAAAGAATTTTGAAATATAGATTGTTAGGGAAGTTAGGTTAAGGTATTTTTGCTAGTGGCTCTCATGTAGAAAGTCTTAGGGAACAATTTGAAGTTCAGAAAGGCACACTCTTAAACTCAGGGAACAAGAACAACAGCAGCCAGACCAGCACTGGCTGACGAGCATCTTTTGCTAAAGATGGGCTGGTCAAGGTGATAATTGATTTCTTATACCCATTTTTGCTCTCAACTTCCTGATATGGTTTAATAAAAATTGCTGATGAGTAGATATGCATTCTGAGGATTTAAAATAGTAGTGACTGTTTTTTATATAAAAATTTACATTTGTGATTCTTTTAAGATTTTTCTAAAATTACTTTTTAGGATAAATAATCAAAGAATCGATCCTTTGTAGCCACAAATTGCAGCCTACCAGTAAGAGAAATTTACTGAGAAAATTACCTTGCTTGCTCACACTTTGTTAATCTATAACAGGTTGCCTAGTTACGAATGCATGTGGATTCTTGGGAATAATTTACCTTCTTCACCTCTGATATGTAAAATGTTTTTCATGTGAAGGTATTGGGGAACATACTGAGTTTTCACAGCATTCACTAAAAGAAAATTAGAATGTAGTCATATTGTAACTTCTATACTGCTTGAAAGATTTTACTGGGATATATAAGTTGTAAGAGAAAAAATAAAGTTGTTGTGTGCTCCATCCACCAAATGTGTGTGTGTGTGTGTGTGTGTGTGTG
>JADRCD010221863.1:8421-33316 GCA_019843815.1 Montemys delectorum | reverse complement strand
AAAAAAAAAAAAAAAAAAAAAAAAAAGACAAAAAACAAACAGAAAAGCAAACAAAAAAGTGAAAAGCTAAGGTCAAAAACCAAAGTGAAGGGGTTGGAGAGATGGCTCAGTGGTTAAGAGCACTGACTGTTCTTCCTAGAGGTCCTGAGATCAATTCTAAGCGACCACATGGTGGCTCACAACCATCTGTAATAGGATCCGATGTCCTCTTCAGGTGTGTCTGGAAGATAGCCGCAATGTATTTATATACATAAAATAAATAAATCAATCTTTAAAAAATAAAAAGTGAGGGTTGGGGCTGTACTTGCCCAGCATTCATGAAACCTCAGGTTTAATCCTCTGTGTTGATGGAACAACAAGGCGACTTGAGGGCTCTCTGAATGGAGAGAAAATCACAGAGTTGCTATCTCGTGCTCCTACATTGTAAATGGAAGTCTCAATTGGACCGTGTGGAAGACCTTATGTCCTCTAAATGTTCCAGCATCCAGAGACCAGGGTTGACTTCTGAGTTAGAGCACACAGCTCAGTGTGGCCCTGGGTTTGGCCTTCAGAACCAATATAAAAATAAATAAAAACCCCTACCTTTCTTATTGAAGGCCCAAGAAACAATGGCCAAGGGATCTAAGCATAGACTGACATTTCAAGTCCAGTGGTGGTGGCTCAAGTCTTTAAACCCAGAACTTTGGAGGCAGAGGCAGAGGCAGATGGATCTCTATAAGTTTAAGGCTAGCCTGGTCTACAGAGCTAGCTCCAGGACAGCCAAGGCTACATAGAAGCCTTGGCCGGGGATGAGGGTGGGTGCAGGGGGAAGACTTTTACATTTCATTCTCTACATGACATCAGGATATATTAAAGAAATGACTGATGGGTAGTGTGAGCAATGTACACTGTAAATGTGGAGTCTAATGATGCCTACGACTGAGTCAGGTACTTTCACATCCGTGAGTGTGGAATGTCTATGTAAGCATGTGTAAAGATACCCAGGACTCGACAGCTGAAAGCGAAAGCTGTAGGCGACTCTCACAGTTCAAAGAGAAGATAGTTAAACACTCACATGCTTAACGACGTCAGTGAACCAAGGAAGTCATTAAAATCCCCAGAGTCCTACCCATAAAAGCAACAGATTGTGCTGGGAGTGTAGCTCAGTGGTGCAGCTTTGCCCCTGGAATAGGAAGCTCTGGGCTCAAGCCCCAACACTGAAAAACAAAAAGAAAAACAAACACCAAAAAAAAAAAAAAAAAAAAAAAAACCTGTTGAGAGGTGGTGCTGTTGAGAGGTGGGGTACATACGTAGTGGTGCAGGCCTTTAAACCCAGCACTCCCAGGCAGAGGCAGGTGGATCTCTGAGTTCAAATCCAGCCTGGTCTACAGATCAAGTTCTAGGACACAGAGAAATCAGTCTCAAAAAAAAGAAGAATGAAAGAAAATTTGAAAAAAGAGAGATGGTGGAAATTTTAAGAGGTAGGGTCCAATAGGAAGACTTTCAGGCTCTGGGGACATGCTGTTGAAAAGGATTGTGGGACTCTGGCTTTTCTCTCCTTCTGGCCTGGAGATGAGCAGTTCCGGTGCTTCTGCCAATGTGGACCATGCCACTCCAGGTCCCAAAGCAATGCAGCCAACTGAGCATGTGTGTGCGTGCATGCTAATATAAGCAAATGTTATGAAGTCTTACTTTCTAAGTATTCAACAAGTCAATAAGCAGGAATGATGGATTCAGTGTTACTGTTCCCACTTCCTAATGAATTTAGAACTGAAGTATAGAGCTTACACTAAGAGACAAGAGACAACCAGATAGGAATCCATGTTTAAAAACAAAGCAAAAAACCCCACTCCTTGTGAAACCCGTTCCCTCCAAAGAAAGGAAGCAAACCTTTAGGCTTGCAAGATGGCTCACTGAGTAAGGGTGCTTGCAGCCAAGCCTAATGGCATGAATTTGATCCCTCAAACCCACATAGTGGGAAGAGAGAACAAATGTCATAGGTTGTCCTCTGCCCTTAACACGTGTGCCACCGAGGCAGAGCATGCCCACACATAAACACAAAAAGTAGATAAACAAATGGATAAGGACAGAAAGAAAATAAGTGTTTGTCTGGTGTGTTTCTGAACAGGATGGCTTTTAGGGAAAACCAAAGCCCTGGGAGCCCAGTGAAAAGACTCCAGCATGAAAGACATTTTTATGAGAGTCTGCCCAGAAAACAATGGGGAAACTGTGGTTATACATTGTAAAGGGAAGGGTAAAAACAAGTAAACCAGCGGTGGTGGCCATGCCTCTAATCCTAGCACTCAGGAAGCAGAGGCAGGTGGGTCTGAGTTCCAGGACAGCCAGAACTAACACTGCCTTGAAATAAACCCTGTCTTCAAAAAAAGAAAAGAAAAGAAAGAAAGAGAGAGAGAGAGAGAGAGAGAGAGAGAAAGAAAGGCAAAGGTGGATGTTAGTGTACAGACGTTCAGGTACGGATTACTAAACTAAGTAAAGCCAAAGAGGCAATCAGAAAAAATGGTACAGCAGTTTCTCATAGCCGTAAGAGAAGAGGTTACCTTGGGGACAGGCGACAGGTGTGTGGCTTGAGGGGAAGTGATGAGGTTCTCAGGTTGTCAAGCATGGCAGCACGTCTTTCATCCCAACTCAAAGGAGGAATCTCTGTGAGTTCCGGGCCAGCCTGGGCTACATAGTGAGACTCTGTCTCAAACTCCCTCCCCCACTCACTCACTCACTCACTCACTCACTTACTCACTCACTCTACAGGTCGAGCAAAACCTTGTTCTAAAGAAGGAAAATACATTTTTGAGCATCAATATGCCACAGGTGGAAAATTCCACACCTGGGATGGACTGCACACACACTAAGAATGGTATGTGTAATTATACTCAGCTACGCAGATAAGATATATATGAAAAGTCAATGAATCCTGTCCTTAAGATATGATGATATGTATGCAGATATTCTCAAATCCCAGAAGATTCTGGGCCCAGGTATTTCCGGTGAGAGAGAGAACCTGCATTGTCTTAGGCCGCTATCCATCACAGGGTTGTACCTTATTGCTGTCCATCTTCTGCTGCCTTCTGCACGTTAACCACATTTACTCCTGAAAACTTAGGTGATAACAGAAAACTGGAAAGTGTTGTCCTTTTTTGCACACTCACCTTTTAATAACAATGACTTATTTCATGTGCTGGGAAGACAGATGCTAATCCTTGCCTTTGGGAGTTTTGTGTTTTGAGAACACGGGCACACTCTGGAATGCACTCTGTCTTGGACTGTGATCCCAGTTGATGGGATGCTTACCTACAAGATAAGAGAGCCTGAGATTCCCCAGCACCACCAAGGAGACAAATGGATTTGAGTGGAGCAAAGTGGATAAAGAAAGCCTTTCGGGACTAAGGTAGATGTTTACGGAGGAGATGTGGTAGCGTGGGTGGGGCGTGGCAGAAGACAGCAGATGGATTGCAAGTGCAGTTTGGAAGTAGAACCGCCAGGCTGTTGTTGCATTTGTTGTTTGTAGGTGGGTGGGATCGGTAAAGAAAGTGAGCAATGCTTCTAGCACAGGCTAATGGAATAGAACCCAGTTAGTGAGCTGGCCATCCAAAGCCAGTGCCATGCAAAGGCATGGACAAGGCACTGCTCAGCAGTGCTGTTCTTTGTGCGCAGAGAAGCTCCATAGCTCCACCTCAGGGCTCGAGGACTTTTTGCTTTTAGCTCATAGAACTACATAGGTGTCTAACCCAGGGAAGGCACTCATGTAGCAATTTGGCACTCATTATAGATGCCAGCCATGGTTCTTCTTAGGGATCACTGTGTAGGATCAAGATATTGAGTATACTCTGTCCATGACAGAAGTTTAGCCTTACACTAATTAAGTTTAATCCATTTGGTTTAATCCCCATAAAATTACAGTATACTTTTGTTTCTAAACTGTGACTGAAAAACAACTCAACCACGGCTCCGGCAAGGGCTTAATAAACTGATAGTTAGCTTCATGAACTATCATCAGGCATTCCATTTTGCAACAGCAGTTTGAGAGTCGGGAGGAAAATAAAATCATTCTATAAGCTGTGCAGTAGTTTCGGGAAGAGGAGATTTGTTGCACTGGGGAAGAATGTCTCAGATGTGATGTGCCAGATGACAGCGGGGTCTCACCAGGAGTAA
Organism: Montemys delectorum; assembly: GCA_019843815.1. NCBI lineage: Eukaryota > Metazoa > Chordata > Mammalia > Rodentia > Muridae > Montemys > Montemys delectorum. Next base: position 29,170 of record JADRCD010221863.1, on the reverse strand, counting down.
GCAAAGTGGCTATGGTAAACGAGGGGGTGGGGGCTGAAGACAAATAGGTTTGACAAAGTGGCTTGCCTAAGCAGGGGGCTTGTGAAGGGAACAAGCACACTTAGCATGGAGGTATTTGCACAGTTGGTCCTTGTAAGTGCGGTGTTGCCACACAACTCTGCTTGCACAGGTTAGCCAGTAGCACTGTGTAAGATAGGCCCTTCCTACTCCAGGAGCCACGAAGACTTTCTTCGTGGATTAGGGGGTCTGTAACTTGTTCTGCTCATTCTAAATCTCTCCTACACATCTTTACTGCTGCAGGGTTCTCCTCTTCCTTGAAGGAGTGGCCCTCAGACTTCCTGGTCCTGCTGTCTTAAGAGCCTTTGGTGACTTTAAACTTGAGCCAGGTCTCCATGCCATGACTTCCCCTTCCCTTCTTATCACCAGCTTAAGCAGGTGATTTAGCCCAGGTCAGGCCCACATTCGCCCACCTTCTAAGTGAGTGGCCCCAAGGACATGAGCGATTTGGAGAAACCCTCGAAAGGTCCTAGGAACGTGAACTCAACTTTCCCAGCAGGCAGAGTGTTCTGAGAAATCCAGGAAGAGAGCTATAGCAGCTTTGGACTAAGCTGGTCCAGCACAGGGAAAGGCATGGCTGTGCAGTGAGGAAGGCATGTGGTGAAGGCTGGCTCATTTGGTTCTGAGTTAGCCTTGTACAGTGAGAGATGAGAAGGACTGAAGACTATGTGCGTGTGTGCGTGCATGAGAGAGTGTGTGTGCGTGCAGTGCTGGATAGCAAATGCATGGATACTCATGTGACATCCTTTATCATTGAGCTCCATCTCTCTTTCTTTCTTTTTTTAAAAGATTTATTTATTATTAAATGTAAGTGCACTGTAGCTGTCTTCAGATGCACCAGAAAAGGGCATCAGATCTCATTACGGATGGTTGTGAGTCACCATGAGGTTGCTGGGATTTGAACTCAGGACCTTTGGAAGAGCAGTCAGTGCTCTCAACTGCTGAGCCATCTCTCTAGCTCCTCTTTATTTATTTATTGAGGCAGGGCTCACTATGTAGATCAGGCTGGCCTGTGTGTTTGTCACCACACCTGCCTTATATATACTTACTTTATAAGGATTAAACCAACCAGGCTGAAGATATTAGCATTAAGTTTACTTTGTCCTGTTATTGGTCATAGGGATGTCGTAGGTATGCACATAGGGTGTGCACGACACAGGAAGGTGACTCTTCCACTGGATTTACAACAGATTTGTGGCATTGCCTTGCATTCAAGTGAACAGATGGGTGCCTTTCACAGATGAGATATACATCTAGCTTTCTGAGATAAAAGATGAAACTGTAGGGAGTTGGAAAAGAAAACGAGTCATTCTTTTCTCAAAAGAATAGCAGGTTCAGATCCAGGAGTCCCTTCTGGTCTTTGCTGCCTCCAACCCGGCTAACTTTCAGTCATTCACTCGTTAAAGGGTGTTTGTACCAATGGTAATCCAAAGCAGGGAGTTCTTTTTCAATATGCTCCATTTGGCTTTGGAATGCTTTGTATGCAGTATGGTGGTAGATTTATTTCCCTGTGCATTACATTGTCATAACTTAGACTTGGAGGACTCCCGTCAGTGAGACCCAATAGTGCAAAACGCTAGAGGTACAGAAAGACCCACCAGACCTGGCTTACAGGGAGGAAGAGGCGTCTGCCCATCAAGATAGGACGAGCCTAGGTCAGTAGACACAACCATCAACTCTCTTTGGTCTAATATCCCCAGAGTTGTTACATCACTTATATCCAGAATACATCATCAGCAGGGGGCTCTGCTTGCTGTAGCTGCTGCAGGACACGGACTCATAGGGATTATATTATTTTAAGAAGGAGTGGGTTCAGAAGGGGCGGGTTCTAGGTGGAAACTTGGGGCTTGTTAATTTCAAAGTAGGGGTTTTCATTTTGCTCATTCTTTGTTTCCCAAGAGCCAAGACAGCACACACGATGAGCTCAGTAGTTTTGGTTCACTGTGCAAGACCGCAGAATATCAGTGGAGAAATACCCAGGTGATTGCCAAAGTAGAGGAAGCACCTTTGATGTTTGTGCTGAGGAGGCAGGTTTCCTTAAACTAGGAAAGTGTAGGCCCCGCAGGACGACTCAGCCAGGTAAGGACTCTTACTGCCCAGCCCGACGCTCCTCCATCCCTAGGGGAGACCAGACATCTTGCAAGTTGTTCTCAAACACACAAATAAACACAACAACAACACGTTAAAGGAAGGGAGTGTAGGAAAAAGGGAGGAGGCTGCCAAGCGATCGGTTCATCTAGGTGTCAGAAAGGATTACATACAGAAAAGGCGCATTTCAAGACGGGATGTACAGTTAGTATCTGATGCTGCAAACAGTTGGAAGAAGAGTCCGAGGACCAGCAATCATTTCTCTGGGCACAGGCCACTGTCAGAGGCTGCTACTGTCTCCAGGAGGGGGCATGACACATAGGGAAGGCCTGGTCTTATAGCAGCTGGCTACGGTTTGGGAGGGACAATAACGGAGATACGGGTATCTGGTAAGATGACTGATTGTACGGGAAGGTCCAGGGGAGAGAGATTAAAATTGTATTAGAGACGGTGGAGAGATGGCCAATATAAAGGGCCGCCGGGATGAAGGACCGTGCTCCAGGAGAAAGAGTCACCTGTGACAAAGAGGAAGAAATAGCCAGAACTTTGTGGTTCTCCTTTTCGGGGGGAGGGAGGGGGTTCTGGCGGGAGAGAAGGAGCTTCCTGGGGGGGCATGGCGGAAGGCGGGACCGGCCACAACAGGTGTGCGGGCGCTGGTGCTGGCTGGCTGGCGGGGCGGGGCGACCCGGGAGGCCACACCCTGAAACTACCTGCGCGGGGAGGAAGGATGAGAACGGGAGCCTCCGCCGGCGGCTGGGCGCGCTGGGCCTGCCCCGGAACTTGGCCCGTGTCTTCCCCCGCACCCCTCGTCTCTCGTGTCCCCAACACCCCGCTGGCCATGGTAGACGGCTGACCGCAGGGACCACGCGTCTGAGACCGGCGATCGGGCCGCCGAGACCATGGGGAGCAATCGGGGCCGCAAGGCCCGAGGGGGCTCGCAGGACTTCGGCGCGGGACTCAAGTACAACTCCAGGCTCGAGGTGGGCGAGCGCTGGGGACCCGGGGCCGGGCGTCCACAGTCCCGATCGGCGCGCACCGTCGCCTGCGCGGAGCCCTCGGTTTCGCCCGAGCTCCGCTCTACGGCCGGTGGGTAGCCGGAGCTCGGGTGCACAGGTGGAATTTCCTGTTCGGTGGGTGCCTGGCCGCTGGTGGCAGGGCGGGGCCGGTCGGACCTCGGTCCCAGATCTGCCTCGCGCCGGCCACCGAGGAGGCGGGAAGCCCCAGGGCCCGGAGGCGTCGGGGGGTGGGGCAGGACCTCCGTGGGGACCCCCATAGCTCTGGGCTGTCAGTGCCGAGTGGGTGACCTGGGCTATGGCAAGGACAAGTTGGAGACCTGTCTGTCCTTGGCCTCTGCAGAAACTCGTTTTAGTCTTCCTGGTCAAAGGTGCTTTGGATCTTTTGTAAGGGGTGAAATCAGAACAGAGCTTTGTCCACGCTGAGTGTGGAGCTGAGGGCTTGTTGGCCCTGGAGAAGGTGGCTGTCTGGGTCGTGGTGAAGCCTGTGTCCTGAGCCTTCTGGAAGAAGCCTTTTAGTAAACGGGAAGCAGAAAACAGAAGTCTCTAGAAAGACCTCATGAAGCATTTCACTTTACACAGTTGGGGAGGGCGTTAGTTACCTTTCTGAAAGATACACACGCGGCGGGGGTGTGGGGGATGGGGGTGCAGTGCTCTGGTGGGACTAGCTGCCGGGCATTTTTCTGAACCACGGCGAGAGACTGGAGAGCGGGGCTTGTTGCTCTGGCAGAGGCAGTTTCCTGGAGCTGGGCTTCCCCTTCCACAACTTTTTCATGCACTCCTTCTCTGGTGACTTGGAGCAGAGCAGATCTCGGGACCCTGATCTCACCCCTTCTCACCTCTTGTAACCAGATTTCCCCCACCCCCCACCCCCGCAACCTGTGCTTCTGCCCTGCTGTGAGATGCCACCTGCTGCCACCTTCTCTTTCTTTCTGTAATTGCGAGGCCTTAGTAATTGCCTGCCGGGGCTCCTCCTCGGCAGGTAGTGTTTGGTCTTCAGCTGTTTTTCTCTCATTCTCGGTTTGCTCTTCCTGACTTCCCTTTCGAAGATGGATGCTGATACTGAAAGCGGGTCCTCTGGTGACTGAACTCGGTCTCCTGTTTAGGCCACGTACCCCCTCCCAGGCGGGACGCACAAAGTTTCTCCTCTACGGGGAATCAGGGTGGGGTTCACCACTCTGGTCCCTGGGCTCCTGCTAGATTACTATTCACCAGTAACTCCACTTTGCTTTCCTCATAGGTCCTCATTCACCTCTATCCCTTGGGTTACTCCTGCTCACTTCTGCTGTTTCTTTCGCCTGTATGGCTCACTCTGTCCTTTTTCCAGTTTGGTTGAATGATCCTTGTATCAGTGATGGGCCAGGCACTCACTGCTCAAAGGGGCCCTTAGAGAACAATAGGATATGGCTGGTTCATTTAAGGATCTTAGTCTTTCAGGACATGTGAACAGATGATACACACACACACACATACACACACACACACACACACACACACACACACACACACACTTTGACAGGATGCATAGTGTTCTCAAGAGAGTAGCCGAGGCTCACTTACCTATCTCCAGGAAATCTTCAAGTGTGATTTCCACCCAGGCTTGAGTGTTTCAGGTTGCATCACCCAGGAGCGTCTGTTTACACTCGGGGTCTGCAGATCTACCTTGACACTTTCTCAGAACAGTCTGTGTGGCTTCTGCGTCTTGGGTAGCTTCTGTCACAGAGACTGGCTGAGGTCTGGCTGGGTCCCAGGGGCACCACGGCCACAGCTTTTGAGTTGTCTGTCCCAAGGTTGATTCTGCTGGTCCCTCATGGCTCCCACAGAGGGTAGGAGTTATTCCAGTGTGTTGTTTTCCCTGTCGCCTGTATCCTGGGACTGTGTGTGCCCTGTCCAGGTAGAGCAGGTGTGCAGATACCAGTTGTTATGGCCGTTAATGAGAACCGAGAAGTCTGTCGCACTGATTGGTTAGGTCAAACCTAACCAAACTGTTGAATGTTTGACGGTGGCTGTGAAGTTGTATATATGCATATGAAATATACATGTATGTTCTTGTAATGATTTCCTTAGGTAAGACTGAGTGTTTTCCAACAACAGAGAGACAGGTTGGGAATTTATAGATGTTCTGGGTCAATACTAGGTGTTTGGGAGCTAGGCCTTACAGCCTTGAATATTTAGAGTCTTCTGCTTAATTGCTCAAACACTCACCCATTCATTCAGTCATTCATTTGCATAACAGGTATTTACTAAGTACCCAGTGACCAAGCACTTGCCAGGTATTAAAAAGGATTCAAGTCACTCACAGTCCCTGCCCACTGGATCACAGTGGGTAGTGTGGACAAGCAAAGAGTGGGCATTTAGGAGGACATCTGTCTAACCCAACCTGGTCGCCAAGGCAGATGAACTGGGCTGCAGGCATCTGCGATGTAGTAGTGACAAAGAAGACAACATGGAGTCAAGACCCAGGGCCACCCTGCCTAGCCAGGTGATCTGAGACGTTATCCAACCCCAGTAAATCCGTTTTCCTGGCTATGAAATGGGATGGCATGTATGACCCTGGTTTATTCCTAGGATTCAAAGGAGAACTTTGCCTAGGAAACATTTGTAAATCCACAGTGGTTTTCAGATCAAACAGGTTTTTTTTTTTTTTTCTGAGTTTAAGAGTCCCTGAGACCAATAGGAAGGTGATATATTTGGGGGTGCAAATCGGAGGGAATCTCTGCCTTAAGAGGGTTCCTGACTTTGCAGAAGTCCTCAGCTGCCTGGCAGAGCCCAGGGCAACGCTCTATCCATAGAGGGGTGCTCTGGGAGCCACCCCCCCTCCCCAGCCATCTGCGCTGGGAGCCCCACCCCCCCCCCCCGCCCCAGCCATCTGCAGTCTAGGCCATCTTGCTGAGCCCTTCACCTTCCACTTCACCCTGTCTCCACCTTCCGTGACAAGAAGTGAGCGGCCTGCTGCTCACCTTGACTCCCTCAGACTCTCTTCTTTCAGCAGGCCAAGTGCACCTGTAGAAACCTCTCAGGACTGGGTGCTGGGTGACAGAGCCAGAGGCGGCAGCGGGCACTGGGAGTCTGCGAGTGTTGCATGGGTGAGGGACAGCAGGTGCCGTCAGGGAAAGCAAGGCTGTTTTCTCCAGTGGATGTTAGCAGACCCACCCTTCACCTCTACCCCAGGTCCTGCTGTCCTCATTTAGGAGACTGGAAAGCTGAGGCAGGGGAGGAGATCACTGAACTTTAAGAATTGCATCTGTGTGCCTGAGTCTCCTGCTCCCACTGGGCTTGCTCAGGGCCACCTGTGGCTAAGCTGTCATTGTCACAGGCTATCGAAGGAGAAGTGATCTTGCTTCCTCTCTCCCCTGGTCTCTGTGGTGAGTGGCCTCAGAGTGCCGTGGTCTTGGAGTTCCCCTGGTGTCTGTTTTGTTCTCTAGTATGTGGTTCTATCGGGGCTGTTGGCTCTTCTTCTCCCCTAAATCATGAAGTGTGTTATTGAAATGGGAGAGAGAACCGGACAGAGTCTGGAGGGAGGCCAGGTCTTAACGATGCCTCTTAACGATGCCTGTGCCTGCCTGGCGACCACAGGGCAGGATCATGCGCAGCATTAACTTTGGCTGCAAGTGCTTGGTACACTATCGTCTGAGGTCACAGTTTCCCTCTGGATCCAGGGGGACTGCTTCATAGATTTCAGAATCTAAAATGCTCATGCCCCTTTGGTAAGGTGACATTGGACAGCCCTGATTGGATTCACAGGAGGGAGACATTCTGAGAACTTTGCCATTAGGCGGTCTGGTCAACGTGTAAACGTTGACTGTGCAAGGTGACGTGTTGTAGGCTGCCACATGCTGGAGCTTTATGCTGAATGCTGTTGTTTATTTTGTGGAGTGTGACTGTTCATATGTAATCCAAACACAGCCTCTACGTACTTCAGGACATCTTTAAATTACTTATATAATACTATTAAATAATCATTATATTAGAGATAAACAAATGTCTGTACCTGTTCCCTGCAGGTACAGACATTTATTTTTATTTAATTATTTCTATTTGTTAGTAGTTATTTGTAGTGCTAAAGATTAAGCCCAGACCTTTGTGCACAGCAGGCAATGTGCTGGTCAGTCCTGACTCTGAGCAATACTCAATTCTGTGTAACCCTGGCTGTCCTGGACCTCCCTCTTGTAGACCAGGCTGGCCTTGAACTCACAGATCTGCCTGCCTTTTCCTCCCAAGTGCTGGAATTAAAGGCATGCGCCACCACCGCCCTGCCCCTCAGACAACTTTTCTAGAATCAGGTCCATCCTGAACATTCCTCCAGGTTCTTGTCTTCCTATTTTGCTTGTTCTGCCCGAGAGTAAGGATACATCACGTTTTCTCTGGAGGTTTGGCGACTGTTGTCTAACTGGTCAGAATCTCAGATCCCTTTGTCCGTCTGTGGCCCCTGCTGGTGATGCCTAGCTTTATGATTATCATGATGGTGATGGAGGAAAAGGTAGAGGATTCCATTTCTACCCTTGCCTCGGTAGCTTCAGTCCGTTGTCTCACTTGCTGCAGCGTTGACGTGGAGAAACTAGAAGCATGGTTTACAGACGAAAACTCTGGGGCCCAAAGGCCTTGTGTAAACTGCCCAAAGGCAGTGGGAGGTAAAGAAAGATTTTAGACCTTGATCTGTATGACTTCAAAGCCCGTGAGCTTAACCACAATGCTATTATAAAACTGGGTTCCAAAAACAGGGGTGATTGATGCGTATCCCCAGCAAATCCCAGAACACATCATTAAGGCGTTGTGAGCACATAAAAAAAGAGGTGGTGATCACCAGGCGCCAGCCCAGTGTACCTAAGTCATCTCACTCCGAACCTGTCTGGTTTTCCTTTTGATGGACTGACCTAGCTGGGAGTCTGGGAGCGCAGCAGAGGTGATTGCAACGTGGCTTTCAACGAAATGTACCTTCATTTATTATGTGCACCATTAAATATCGTGGTGCAATTTTAAACTGAAAAACGACTCATCCAACCCACACGGACAAATCAGTTCAGTCCACTTCCTTTGCCCCGCCCAGCCCTGAGCTAGTGTGTGAATGTATCTAGTGTATTGTGCACAAGTCAAGAGTCTGGCAAAGGCATAGCCGCGAGCCTGACTCTGGGCCCCATGGAGGACTGGGGACTGGCAGTCTTAGGCCTGATGGGTTTGTGAATGATTGAGCATTGCGCTAAGGAGGGTCCTTCTGGGCAGTGACCTTCGGGCTGTCCCCCCCCCATTTCCTTCTGGGCACTGTACCTTTTCCTCTTTAGTGACAGTTCCGATGGGACATTCAAACTTGGGACATTGACCTCTTGGTTTCTGGAGATGACAGTAAGCTGGGAGGGAAAGGCCGATGCCACTGATGATTTAACAATGACTCAGATGGAGCAGGCCAGCCCTCTGGGTGGATTGTCGAAACAGAACGTGTCCATCTGGGTCTGGAGGAAATCTGCCCACATGACACCGCTCTCCCAGATGGAAACAGAATCCACCTCCCTCCGTGGCTCAGCCTACTCCACCCCAGTACATTGAGAATTTTGAGGTGACAGTGACTTTACCATAGGCCAGGCTTGTCACTTATCAAGTGGCTGTCCCGAATCTAAGGTGAGAATTGTTTTTTTTTTTTAATCCCTTCCACACCATATTTATCTAGATGTGTTAAAGAATATTTTTGAGGGCCAGTGAGATAGCTCAGCAGGTAAAATCACTTGCCAAACAAACCTAATGGTCATAGTTTTATCCCTGAAACTCACAAAAGCTATACATGTAATGGCTCATGTCCTAGCATTCCTCTTGTGAGATGAGATGAAGAGATAGAAAGATTGCCCAGAAGCTAGAAGACCAGCCAGGTAACCTTCAGCATATCACATAGCAGAAAGAAAGAAGAAAAGTAAGATCTTGATAAAGTAAGGTAGGAGAGAACCGACTCCTGAAGTTGTACTCTCTAACTTCCACACATACCTGCACCATGACACAGGTATATCCACACACATCATACATCCCCACACTGATAAGTAAAAAAATAAAATATTATCAGAAGGCTAAGAAAGTTTAGTATACATTCAAAGAAAATATGCTCAACCTTGATATTTTTATTTTATTTTCTAATTAGATTTATTCAGTTTATTCTGTGTGTGGGTGTCTCATCAGTATGTATGTATGCGTAGTGTGTGCAGGCTGAATGCCTATGGAGAGCAGAAGAAGGCATTGAACCCCCGGAATAGGAATTACAGATGGTGGTGAGCCACCATGTGTATGCTGGGTGTTAAGTCCAGGTCCTCTGCAAGAGCAAGGGGTGCTCTTAACCGCTAGTCAGAATTTTTAAATGAGAAGAAATGCTCTGGCATTTCGCTATTGTTTGTACATGTTCCATCTCTCCCTCCCTCCCTCTCTTCCTCTCTCTGTTTTGTTTCGAGAGGGTCTCACTATGGAGATCTGGCTGTCCTGGACCTCACTGTGTAGACCAGGCTGGCCTTGAACTCACAGATACCTGCCTGCCTCTGCCTCCAGAGTGCTGGATATTTACGTTCTCTTAAGATTTATTTGTGAATCCAAAAGTTAGAGGAGGGGTTTAAAGTCAGGCAGTATAGAAAGAAGCAGATTAGAAAGTGATTTTTTTTTTTCTGGAATTTGTTCCCAAGGGTATTGATTTTTGTTTATGTGTATGCATTCCTGTGTATATAGATACATGTGTGCAGGTGGTCTCAGGGGCAGAAGAGGGCATCAGATCCTCTGGAGTTCCAGGTGCTTGTGAGCCACCCAATACGGGTGCTCACCAGTGAGCCATCTTTCCAGCCCCTGTTCCCTGAGGTTTAATTCTGTAAGAAGTGCTATAGTTGTTTTTAGGGGAGATGCTATGGTGTGCATATGTATAGAGGTCATTTATGGGAGTCAATTTTCTCCTTCCAGCACGTGGGTACCAGGGATTGAACTCAGGCTGTCAGACTTGGTAGCAAGTATCTTCATCCATTGAACCACATCACTGGCCTTTATTAAATAGCTTTTGTTTTTGTTTTTTATGTGCGTTTTTCTCCTTATTAATCTATTCACCCACTCGCCATCCCGATGACAGCCTCCCCTCCCTGCTCTCCTCCCTGCCTCTCCATCACACCTTCCCTCCCTCCTCTCCCTCTCTCCTTCTCAGAGAAGGGGAGGCTTCTCATGGACTTCAGCCTGCCCCAGCACAAGGCTGCAGTAGGACGGGGTGGCTCCCCTTTCACAAGGCAGCCCAGCCAAAATAAAAGGGTCCAAAGGCAACAGAGTCAGAGGCAGCTCCTGCTCCTGCTGCCTGGGGTCCCACCTGAAGACTAAGCTGCCTGTCTGTCACACATACACAGGGGGCCCAGGTCTATCCCATGCATGCTCTCTGGTTGGTGGTTCAGTCTCTGTGAACCCCCATGGACCCAGGTTAGTTGACTCTGTCAGTTGTTTCTTGTGGTGTCCTTTGACCCCTCTGGCTCCTCCAATCCGTCCTCTCCTTCTTCCATAAGTTTCCCTGGGCTCTAGCTAATGTTTGGCTGTGGATCTCTTAAACCATGAGGAAACCGTAGAGCTAACCCTCTTTCCCTCTCCCATCAGTTTGATGGAAGGATCTGACCAAGAGAGTTCATCTGAAGGGCCATAAAGGACAAAGAATCAGTCATAACCCTCCGTATCTGTTCCGCAGATCTAACCAACCACTAATTGAAAGTATTTGAAGAAAAAAAAAAGTACACCTGTATAGGCTTTTCTTGCTTTTATTCTCTGAAACATATAACACGCCATCAGTCTGCATGTATTTACATCTAGAGATGATTTGAGGTGTACAGAGAGGCGTGTATAAGTCCTACGTAAACAGTACTTCATTTTATACAAGCAACTTGACCTGGGGACTTGCGCTTCTGTCATCCAGTGACAGACTCCTGGAATCCTTCTTCTGTGGATGGGGACTAGTAACTATTCCAGATGACTATGGCTTCTTTTTTTTTTTTTTTTTTTTTTAAAGATTTATTTATTTATTTTATGTGTATGAGTACACTGTAGCTGTACAGATGGCTGTGAGCCACCATGTGGCTGCTGGGATCCGAACTCAGGACCTTTGGTAGAGCAGTCAGTGCTCTTACCCGCTGAGCCATCTCGCCAGCCCCGACTATGACTTCTATTTCAGTCCGTCTTCATTTTTCTTTGTCGATGGCCGACTCTTTGAAAGGATGTTTTAGTTCATCGCGCAAACTTTCCCTTGGTGCTGTATGACTCCTTCTTCCTTTCCTTTGATTGCTTAGATGAGCAACTTGTATGTGTTAGTGGATGTTTAATGGAAATGCAGCGATCAGGCTGAGGGTTGTGCCCCTCCCCCATCCCCCTGGCAGCACCATGGAACCCACTTGGTCAGATGGCTTGTGTGCTAGGCGGTTGGATTTAGATCATGTTCACGGGAATATGACTAATGAGGAGGTTAAGCCAGGTGGCCAGCGGTTTGGAACACATTCTGTTTGACCGACTGGGGGAATCAAGCATGGTTAGCTAGAGAAAGCAGCGCACAAACACACACAAACACTGAGTGACTCAGGCCCTGCCCTGAGCCAGAGAAATCAGGCTAGTTGGGTCGTAGCGCTAATAGTGAAGTGGTCTTTTCAAGCTGATCACCCTGGAGAGAGGAAGGCCTTGTAATGTTGGTGTCCGGTGAGAATGAGATTTCCCAGAGAAGCAAATAGCTCTGGGATTGAGAGCAGGGATGCCTCCTCGAGTCTGCTAACCCGCTCTAAGGATGAAACTCCGAAGATCCTCCGAGCTGCCTCCTGAGAGTCTGGCTTGTAATTATGAACTCAGCGAAGAGAGTTTCCCTGTTTGAATGTTCAGTCCTTTCACTCCAACCTATTCTCTGATCTGCAACTTAATTAGGGGCCTGGGAACCACAGAGCCCGTGGTTCTCAATCTTACTAATTTGCAGAAGCTTGGCGTTTTTGTCTGCAGATCCCCGGGGCCTCCTAAGGCACAAGCAAACTTTGGTATCTATATGCTATGCATTGTCCCTCAATCATTGAAAAGAAAGTCACCGATCTCTTGGTAGAAACAAGACCTTGAGTGATTCTCCCGGGATACACTAAACTTTGTATAGTGGGAAAAAACCGAAAGCCAACACTCCTTAAATCCTTCGTGTTGTGTATTTATATTTTTGGTTGTGAGCCTAGCCTTTAACGGCTGAGCCATCTCTCCAGCCCATGTTGTGTATTTAGATGCCATTTATTTTAAACATGATCCAGCAGTGAGGTTTGAATACATTAGTGGCTGAGGCGCCGAGAAGCTGGGAGAGGGCGGACAGGAAGAAGGTAGGTGTGGTTTAAAAAGACAGCGGGCTGGGTGTGGTGGCACACTCCTTTAATGGACTCCCGAGCCAGAGGCAGGCTGATCTCTGTGAGTGTGAAGGCAGCCTGGTCTACAGAGTGAGTGACAGGACAGCCAGGACTATGTAAAGAGACTCTGCCTCCCCCACCCCACAAAAAAAAAAAAAAAAAAGAATGATAGGGAGCTTTGTGTTGGAAGCAGGACACAGCCTTGTCCACAGTGGGCACAGGAACGTACCCCAGTGGTAGAGCATGTAGAAAAACACACATGTACAAGTATGGTGGGGACCTGGGTGAGTTCTGTGGCGTGTATACCAAGGCCACATGAGTACAACGGGCAAAGCCTTACAAACAGTTTCATTAGGGGCTGGAGAGATGGCTCAGTGGTTAAGAGCACTGACTGCTCTTCCAGAGGTCCCGAGTTCAATTCCCAGCAACCACATGGTGGCTCACAGCCATCTGTAACGGGATCTGATAACCCTCTCCTGGAGTGTCTGAAGACAGCTACATTATACTTATATACATAAAATAAATAAATAATTCTTTTTTAAAAAGTTTCATTAATTCTTACATTTTTGCAGAACTCTAAACTATCTCAACAAAAATTGCAATAATAAGAAACACTGTGCAAATTCGATCATCAATAGGAGGAAAGGACCTCGGCCTTGTGAAGGTTCTGTGCCCCAGTGTAGGGGAATGCCCGGGCCAATAAGTGGGAGAGGGTGGGGTGGCAGGCATGGGGAGGGGGGAGGCAAAAGGAGTTTGTTCTTGTTGTTTTTGTTTGTTTGTTTGTTTTTGGGAGGGGAACCTGGGAAAGGGAAAATTTATATGTAAATAAAGAAAATATCTAATAAAAAAAAAAAAAAGAAAGAAAGAAACACTGTGAAGCCGGGCAGTGGCGGCGCACGCCTTTAATTCCAGCGCTTGGGAGGCAGAGGCCGGCGGATTTCTGAGTACAGAGAAACCCTGTCTCGAAAAACCGAAAAAAAAGAAAAGAAAAAAAGAAACACTGTGAAGTTGGGATGTAGACTCTGTGAAAAGTCAAGAAAATGGATGAAAAGACGTTAGGAGGTGCTCGTCCTACCTCTCTGTTGTGTCTGTTGGTTAGTTTGTTTTTTGGGGGGTGGGGTCGGGTGAGTTAGATCAGCCAGGCTTTATTGTTACACTTGCCATACTGGGCAGGGTGGGTGGTGAGGTGGTTGGGCCATGTTTCAACTCCAGCCACTGCTTCCTCCCACCCTCCCACTCCCCAAATCAAAGAGTCAAATGATGAGTCTTGGTGGGATTGAGGATGGAGGCTGTGAGGGAGGGGTGAGACGACTCTCTGCTTCCCAGGCTCAGGAAGGAGCATTGGGCTCGGGTTTCTTTTTTTGATGAGCACCCCACACCACACCTGGGCTTGGTCCCTCCTGGGCCTGTCAGGTCTGCTCTGGGCGGGTGAATGCAAGGTGGGCGGGGAAGTAAAAATCAAAGGGACACAGTAGAGAGGCCCCTGTCATTAGCAGGAATTAGCTAATTATGTTCTCTAAGGGGTCATTAGCCCAGTTTTAAGAGCTGGAGACTGAGGCCCAATAAGAAGTATTTCTTTTTCGTGAGGCCCCACGAGCTGAGGGGGTTCAGCCCAGAATCCAGATCTAGGTCACACCCACTCCATCCCACAAAAAATAAAAAGGAAAGGATTCATGTCAGGCAGCCCTCCCCACACTGCGTCCCTTCTCTTCTGAGAAGGAAGGTGTCTTGTGGCTGGGATGTGTGGCTTCTGTCCCCAGGCTGTGTTGGCTGTGGCCACCTTGGGTTTCCATTTAGAGGGGAGGCATAGTAGAGACATAGGCGGAGCCTGCTGTTCCCTGGCAGAGAATCTTGCTTCTGTGTGTTGTGGACAGAGCCAGGTAGGTCCTGAGGACTTTCCCTCGAGATCAAATCCGGGATGGAGACTTTCTGTTTACTTTACTCCGTGACACCTTCTGTTACTGTTCTGTTCTGATGGGCTGTATTTATTCATGGACAGAAATTGTGCATCCAGCATTCAGGTCTTATGGGACAGTGGAAGCCAGTGATAGGGTCAGAGAGCAATGATGGGGAGGGTCCCCACAGCAGGAGGTACAGCCTTGCATCCTGGGTGGCTTAAATAGACCGGCCGGAGCTGTGAGCCGGGCTGCTTCCTTCATCAGTGGTGAGATGTGGGTGAGCCTGGCTGCGGAGAAACTGGAAAGTGTGGGTGGAGTTTCTCGAGTGTCAGCTGCCCAAGTGACCCAGGCGTTTGCTAAAACCTTTCCAGATCCCAGGCACTGCCCCTGCACAATACCCCAGGGTCTGCAGACTGAGAGAGAGGCGGGGGGAATCCCGATGCTGAGTGAGCAATGTGTTTGTTCTAGGTCATTTCTTACTAGACAAGTCTGGGGAAGGGCTGGCTGGTGCGTTCAACAGGGACCCGAGGCTCCTGTGAGCAGAGAGGCGAGCTTTTCGGTTGACCAAATGCTGTGGCTAATGGCTGGGTGGGAGGTTTCAACTGGGTGCTTTTTCTTCCCTTCTCTTATGTTGCAAAGTTCCTCTTTGGATGAGAGTTTCCTGGGTTCTGGATGGTACCAATGATGGTTGGGTGAAGTCTGATATTGGCAGCCTGCAGGTGGCTGGCTGCTTCACTAGAGAAGGTCCTCAGCAGGACAGTCTTAGGGGATATTGTGGGTTTAGGTCAGCTCCCTGCAAAAAACCAGAATGTCCCAGTAGACACTCTGGTTTCCCAGTACATATGAAAGTTAATTTTCCCCTTTATTCTGTTAAATGTTTTATTTTATTTTATTTATTATTATAAATAAGTAAACTGTAGCTGTCTTCAGATGCACCAGAAGAGGGTGTCAGATCTCATTACAGGTGATTGTGAGCCACCACGTGGTTGCTGGGATCCGAACTCAGGACCTTTGGAAGAGCAGTCAGTACTCTTACCTGCTGAGCCATCTCGCCAGCCCCCTGTTAAATCTTTTTTTTTTTTTTTTTTTTTTAAAAAACCTAACCAACTAACCAACCAACCAACTAAACAAACAAAAACAATCAAAAACCAACGTACCAACTTAATTAAGAACACTCTTGCTAAAAGATGTAAATGACTGTTTGAGCTTTGGTAAAAATGGTGGCCACGGATTGAAGGTGACCTTGCCTTCAGTTTGTAAGTAGCTCCATATCTTAAGTGCAATAAAATGAGCTTTGCCAGCAATCAGCAACTTGACCTCTGGCTTTTCTCGGACTCCACCTCTGTTGTCTGTCAGAGCTGTCCATGTCTCGCAGCCCTCCCAGTCTAGACAGCAAATCCCAGGGTTCCGTTTCAGGGTTCATTCTCTCTTCTGTTGACTGAGGTGGCCTCTGGCTCTGTGGCATTTCTGGGGACTCTGGCCAGGATGCCCAGAGCTGGCTGGCAAGATTATGGGTAGGCCATTCTTGAACAAGTGGATGTCTTCAGGGTGCTGTAGCCCGTCTTCCCTTGCTGGCCACCCCTGTGCTCAGTCATCTCCGTCATGCTTTCATTTCTTGCTTTGACAGTCATAGGGATATTTTACAGTTCTCAGCCCAGTGGCGGTGATATCATGGGATTGAAATCTGTCCCACCTGTTGAGTTGATACACTGAGTCACAGATTAAGTGAACACTGTCTGCCACAAATCAGTGACAGTTGGCAGAGGCTCATGCATCAGCCACCTTTGACGTAGTTGCAGATCTTAGCCACACACCTGTGTTCCCCAAAAGATGACATCACCACCTCTGCTCCTTGACCTTGATCTCCAGCAGCGGAGACAGGTTTGCCCTTATCGTGTGACTGCCCCTCACCCTCCCTGAGAGTCTGAGTAACCTCTAAAGGTTTCCCTGACTCCTGTCTCTTCAGCATGTCACACCCAACTTGTAAGATATGAGTCTGGAGTGAAGGTTTATTTTTAATTATTTTTCTCCTATGACTCGGGTGGAATCTCTTCTGAATCTTGTCCAGTGTGATGAGGAATTGGCAGGGAGTGAACGAATTCACCCAGACAGAAAGTGGTAAGTTTACAGAGCATAGTGGTAGGATGTAACAGGGATAAAAAGAACAGTAACAGAGGGAGCCCCTGCCTTGGCAGTTGGCTGCACAGGCGGGTGGCTTCAGTCTGAGAGCCATCCCGAAGCCCACCAACCACCAACCGACATGCAAATGAGGGCAGTCGTGATTGGTTGATATTTGACTCGGGGAAGCCGGAGTTTACAGGCAACATCCATAGTACAGAACCGTGGTTAGCTTGGTTGACCACGTTTGGCCCGGCCAGTTCCCATTTCTTCCTTGGCACTTTTAAGGGTGCTCTCTGGACCAGGCTTATAATTACTTAAATTCTCGGATAGGGACATTCCTTTCTGGTGTTTAAATGGTGATATCCTCTTTACAGTTAGTTAGTATTGTTGTTTCTAAATATAAAGTCACTTACTAGTTGCTTTCTTTCTAACAGGGACCATGCTCTGAGCTAATCATGGCAAATTCTTGCTTTGACTTGCTGGTCTCAGAACCAGGGATACTGTGAACCTCAGAGAGGCTGTACCCTTATGATGAGTCTGAACCAGGAGAAGGAGCCGAATGAGATGATCCTTTAGTTGATTTAAACAGTATTGTTGGTTTAGCAGTTAGCTTTCGGCCGTGTTTTGTTTCCTACATGATGGAGTAAGGTGGTTTCAAGGTTCTTGTTTACATAAGCAAATAAAATATACAAATAAGGATTTTATTTGTTGTTTGTTTTGATGAGCTCTGGTCTTGAGGACCAGTGTACTTGAAGTAATAGAAAATGTGATTTCTAGAGAGATGGGTCATTTAGTAAAAGTGCCTGAGTTTGGATCCTCAGCACTCACAGCTGCGTGGGAAGGGAATGGGCTGATCCCGGGAGCTTGGTGGCCAGGGCAGTGAGATAGATGAGCTCCAGATTCGGTGATTTTTGTTTTTGTTTTTTTGTTTTTTTTGTTTTTTTAAAAAACAAAGTGAGAGTGATGAGGAAGACACCTGATGTCTTCTGGCATCCATGTTTGAGCATACAGGTGCATCCACACTTATATGCACCTGCGTGCATACATGTACATACAAACACACATCACACACTCCAAAGAAACTATTTCCTTCAGGGTTTCTGTACTCTTCCTTTGCCGGCTTCTGGACCAGGCTCCCTCTCACTCCAGGAAGTTGAATGGGAATAGATACTCTGAGGTCACGCTTGCAACCTGAGCCCAGGGCTTTCCACTTTCATGCCCCCAGGGTCTGTACTGGGTTACATACTTCAAGTCACTCGGTTCTCTTGTTTTCCTGGAAATTACCCTGTGCTCTTTTGTCTCAGTGCCCTGGAGCCATGTTATGTTTCGGGCTCCTCCAGCCAGCACCAAACTGGAGCTTGTGGGTAGGAAGAGACCACCATAGTTACGAGGCTTCTATTTGTGGTGAGCAAGCACCTGGCTTTGCAGTCTTGTGTTCTGTTTGTACACCAGCAGGTATGTTTACATCTAAGGAATAGAAGCAGACACAGGGACAGGTGTACTTTCTCTTCTGTTGTTTCTAGCTGTATAGAGATCATGCGTGAATCATAGCAGGGTGTATAGGGCTCTCTGTCCACCTTCTTCCTCCTCACTTGGTCCCTGCATTGGACTCTGGGGCCAAACATTTGCTGGAAGTCCTGCCTCTGGTGGGAAGAGCTTGGCTCTTACCCCAGTGTTTCCACTTTACTATCTTTGAGACCTTGGTCGGGCCGCTCCCTCTCATTCGGCCTCAGTTTCCTCTTCAATAAATTGATGGAGTTATGTAAGAGGACCTCTATCATGCCTGAAAATGGAGCCAGAAAGCTGTGGCTATTAAAAAAAAAGAAGAAGAAGAAGAAGAAGAAGAAGGAGCAAGCAAGTTACTGATTAAACTGTTGTCTCTGGGTTGAGAAGAACCTCAGGACTCTATTTGCTCCTTCAATTCTGGAAGGCAATTGTGCAGGGAGGCAGAAATTAAATTATGGATCTTCCTCATGTGCTATGTAACTTTGCAGAAATGTTGTTTGTCCCTGCCTTCTCTGTAAATTAAGGTGACAACACCAGTCTTGAAAGGTTCCTGGGGGTGGGGTGGGTGGAGAGATGGCTCAGCGGTTAAGAGCACTGACTGCTCTTCCAGAGGTCCTGAGTTCAATTCCGAGCAACCACCTGGTGGCTCACAACCATTTGTAACAGGGATCCAATGCCCTCTTCTGGTGTATCTGAAGACAGCAACCGTGTACTCACATACATGAACTAAATAAATAAATCTTTAAAAAAAGAAAGAAAGAAAGAAAGAAAGAAAGAAGGAAGGAAGGAAAGGTTCCTAGGATTATTGTGAAGGTCTGGGAAGAAAATAGGTGGGAAACTACTCTATAGATTTAAATACATCTAAACATAATGACTTTTCTAAATAATATCTCTCATACACAGTCTCTTCAGATTGTGTAGCTGAAACCTTTGTGGTTTTCTTTCCATTTCTGTATGTTTTCATGTATGTGGGTGTATGTGAATGGGTGCGCACATGCGTGTGAAAGTTCAGAGGTCAACATCAGGCATCTTCCTCAGTTTCTCCCCAACTTAAAGATTTACTTAGTTGTGTGTGTGTGTTTTTGTCTGCATGTACAGATGTGCACCATGTGCATGCAGTACCAGTGAAGGCTGGAAGAGAGCATCAGCTCCACCTGAAAGTGGTGTTAGAGTTGGTGGTGAGCCTCTTTAATGGGTACCAGAAACCAAGCTAAGGTCTTCTGCACGAGCAGCAAGTGCTCTTAGTCACTGGGCCATCTCTCTAGCCCCCTCTACCCTATTTTTTGAGACAGGTTCATTCACTGAACTTGCAGCTTACCAATCCTGCTGGACTCTCTGACTAGTGAGCCCCAGGCAGTGTCTTGTCTCCACCCCAAAGCTTTTGTGCGGATGCTGGAGATTCAGACTGGGGTCATCTTCCTTACACACAAGCTCTTTGTCCACTGGTCCTCCTCCCTAGCCCCTGTTTTTCGTTCATAAATATTATTAGATAGATGAAGCCCATTCTATATCTATAGAAAGCTTATTTTTCTGAAAGAGAAAAGTAAAAACGAGCTAAAAAAAAAAAAGTTGTATTCTAAAAAAAAAAAAAAGCAAGAAAGGTAGTGACTTCAGATTAATTAACAAAAGCTGCTCTAGTGGCTACTCTACAAGGAATGAAATATTCTTGGAGATGAAATGTCTGATTTTTGGAACCAAACATCACCTTTATTATTAGCCCTGATGTCATATCCTGGGAGCCCTCCAGTTTTGCTCTCTTTCAAGGGCTTTGCATTTACATATGACGTTCACATTCAGCCAATTAGTATCTTTAGAAAACACACTGGGATTTTGATCAGGATTCTATTGAGTCATGAATACATTTGAGATTAGATACATTATCAATATTGAGTCTTCCAGGCCAGGAACAATACACATCACCCAGCTCATTGGTCTCTGGAGTTTCTCCCATTGACCTTCTGTATTTTCAGTGTGCACATCTTGAATGAACATCCTTTGTCAGACTTGCCCCTGAGGAGTTTGTCTTTGTGAACTATTGTAACTGATAACTTTCACTATTACTTTCCAATTGTTCCTTGCTGAAATACCGAAATACAGTAGATTTTGGTTCATTGATTTTAATAAATTCTGAAGCCTTCTTGCTAAATGATTTCAGTTACTTTTCTTTAAATTTTTTAAATTACATTGATCAGTTGATTGAGGGGGCATGCATGTGGCACAGTGGGAGGTCAAAGAATAGCGTGTAGGAATCAGTTCTGTTCTACTACGTGGCTCTAGGGCTAGAACTCAGGTGCTCGGTCTTGGTGGCAAAGAGCCTTTACTTGCTGTGTGGTCTTGATGGCTCATGTACAGCATGGCCATCACATAAGGACAGATAGGCAGCCTGATGGAAGCAATTAGTATGGAAATAAAGCTATAGCTAATTGCATGAATCTTTGACAAAGGTGGCACTGAGGAGAAATGATAGTTTGCCAATAAAAGATGATAGATTTATTGGAGATCAGTCTGTGAAATGAAAAGGACTTTATCCATACCTTACATCACAAGAACAAAGATCCACAGGAATTCTTGGGCATATAGGCCCAAACATAAAACCTGAAACCATCAAACTTCTAGAAGAAAATGTAAGGGAAAATCCAAGCCATAGTCAGTAAAGGAGATATTTGACAGGTTGGTCATCCTCAAATAAACACACACACACACACACACACACACACACACACAC
>JADRCD010221862.1:0-20029 GCA_019843815.1 Montemys delectorum | reverse complement strand
TAGAATTATTTTAAGGATACGCACGTAAGACACATTTGGTCTTTGTTGAAATTATACTTAAACTGTATAGACAAAGTAATAGAAACAAAGACAAAGGTCTATCTTATAAAGTTTAATAAATCAAGGGTAATACATATTTAGATGTTGAATAGTAATATTTTTGTAAAATATGAACTTTTCAGTTTCCTTTGATTCAGCAATTATATTGGTATTATTTTGAATTATTATTTCAATACTTTATTTAGAATTTTTTTAGCACATATAGTCTAGTATTGTATCACACAATTTTATGGATTCATTTACTTTTATGTATATTTAATACATTTACGAAGCTACAAATAGCTTTTCAATTTATAGCACATTTTGACACTTCTTGAATTGATATAAAATAATTTTTGATACTTCTTTGAATAAATATTTTGAGAAAGTGTATATCTATGCCACTATAAAGTATACTTCTAAAATAATACAGCTTAAATTATTAAAAACAATGAATTTATGAAATTCTTGGGGAAATGGTTGGACCTGGAGAATATCATCCTGAGTGAGGTAACTCAATCACTAAAGAACACACATGGTATGCATTCTCTGATAAGTAGATATTAGCCCAGATGATCGGACTACACAAAGTACAAACCACAAACCATAAGAAATTCAAGAAGGAAGACCAAAATGTGGGTACTTCATTCCTTCTTAAAAAGGGGAACAAAATACTCATGGAAGGAGTTGAAGAGACTAACAATGGAGCAGAGACTAAAGGAAGGACAATACAGAGACTGCTCCACCTGGGAACCTTCCCATATTCAATCATCAAATCTAGACACTATTGGGGATGCCAGCAAGTGCTGGCTGACAGGAACCTGGTATAGCTGTCTCCTGAGAGGCTCTGACAGTACCTGACTAATACAGAAGGACTGAGCCATCCATTGGACTGAGTACAGGGTCCCCAATGAAGGAGCTAGAGAAAGGACCCAAGGAGCTGAAGGGTTTGCAGCCCCTTAGGATGAACAACAATATGAACTAACTAGTACTGTCAGAGCTCCCAGGGACTAAACCATCAACCAAAGAGTACACATAATGGGACTAATGGCTCCAGCAGCATATGTATATCAGAGGATGGCCAAGTTGGTCATCAATGGGAGGAGAGGCCCTTGGCCCTGTGAAGGTTTTATGCCCCAGTGTAGGGGAATCCCAGGGCCAGTAAGCAGGAGGGGTGGGATGGTGAGCAGGGGGAGGGGGGAGGGAATAGGGGTTTGTTTTAGTTTTTTATTTTATTTTATATTTCTTTTTCTTTTCTTTTCTTTTCTATTTTCTTTTTCTTTTGGAAGGGAACCTGGGAAAGGAGATATTGTAAATAAAGAAAACATCTAATAAAAAAGAAAAATATTATATAATATTAGAATGGTTATTTTTCTAATAATTTACTTACATTTTAGAGTATTTCATTGAGTTTTTTAATTCATGGTATAGTCATAGAGACTATCTGGGATAAAATTGGCTTTTTTTTTTTTTTTAACCTGTAAGTGCTGTACTCCTGTGCCATTTTCTAAGCCCAGAATGCAGACTATTTTAATTGTATGTTATTCAATGTGTTTCCTTTTCATTTTCCACCATCCCCTCAAAGCCCCCAAACTCACTAACCATACAATGAAGTTTACATTTCTGATTCTACTATACTAACAAACGGATTGAACTTTGCCTATGAGAGCTTCTTACTAAAGTGCTTTTTCCCCTACATGTGAGCATGTAATCCTATGTTCCAACTTGATATCCCATGGCCTGCTATGTCACTTTCAGGTCACATTCTTCTAGATTTGGCTCATGTTCCTTTCTCTCACTTCTAACTAATATTATTCTAATATTCTTGAATATACTAACATTTATCCATTTATTTATGAGGTATCTGATAAAAGGGACTTTTATCTTTGCCTCTTTTTTTCCATATGTACAGATCATATTTAAAATCTCAGGTCCCATGTGGCAAAGTTCTTTTACTATAGCTGAGATTAGAAGTATTATTATCTATATTACCCAGTTATACTTTTCATAAAAATCGCAATTCCAACTTACTGATGTTGATATAAGTTTTTGCATTTCCTATTAAATATGTAAAACCGTAACTTTTAATTTCCTTTAGAATTCATTACACCAATTTTACATATTTATTTTGCCATTTCATTTAAATTTGATCAAAGCATGCGAAAGTTCAGAGCACATGTGCTTTTCAAAGAGTAAACACGATTACAGGTAATAGCACTTTCTCTTGCTATTTTTCTTACTTTTCCTGAGAAGTAGATAGATGTCAAGCTATTTCTCAAAAAAAAAAAAAAAAAAAAGGGTATATTCTCATGCTTTAGCAAATGTTTGTGATTTAGTCCATTTTTTCCAACACCTGGAGTTTGTTTTTAACAATCCTAACATCATAATTTTGAAATACAGAGCGTGTCTTTTAGTCTCTTTGTAGAATTTTCTTTTCTGGGTATGTTTATAAAACACAATATCTGTGGGGAAACACATAAAATTTATTAGAAAACACACATATTCTTTAGTGATTTGTCCTCTTTTTGTCTATTTGTGCATATGTTTTCCCAATACATACAGATAATCAAAACAGAAAAAAAAAATCCTGCATCTCAATTTATTTTGTTTTTCCTTAAAATAGTTGTATGGTGGTTGCTAACCATCTCACTTGTTTAGACATTTTTACCTTTTCATTTTTGAAGTTAAAGTACTTGAATTTATTTAAAAGCCATACAGATTATTTGTTTTCTTACCTTTTTCAACACTGAAGGATACTCATAAGAAGCAAGAATGACTGGTACCCATGGAGTGGTGCTCAATCATCCTTGGTCCATGTTTCTTCAGGGAACCAAGCCTTAGGGGAGTCAATGTACACGTACATTAACTAGATTAGTTAAGTAACCCTTAGGGTTAAATGTTATGTCGCTTGTTTATTGTTACTCGTCCCTCCCTTTTTCCATCATTACTCTTAACAATTTGTGCAAATGACTGCTTACCTCTTTAATTAATTCTCACTCTGTCCACTATCCTATTGGTACTTTACCATCGTATATTCATCTAACCTGAGAAGGAGTTTGATGTCTTGTCAATTCAGATGAGTTCTTGTCATGCAGGAGGTGCAACCTAAATCATGGCCCATTTTAAAAATTTAACAAAACTCAGACGATCAGAGCAAAGCCATGCCTGGAATTTAAAACACTACTTTACAAATGCTATTTATCTCTTTCGTTAGGTTTCTTTCTCCGGTACATTCAGCATGAAATATTCAATCAAAGCCTTTAGCCAGAACCATAGATTCAGTGGGATTTAAGCAGACTATTTCTTCCTCACGTGTTCCCATTAAAAGGAAGGAATAATCTATAAGCCAACTTCTACCCTAATTCCTTGACTTCTCATTCAGAAATATGTGTTTAATTACTTAATTTATCCATATTATATTTCTTTCTTTAAATATGTGAGCTTGTATAGTACATATATATATGTATTTATATAAATATGTGTATGTATACATATGTAGTATTTGTGTATATCATATGATGTAAAGATCAATTCGTAGAACTTTAAGTTGTATTTCCAATTGAACAACATCATTTTGATTTTGTTGTAAAGCTTATTGTGGAAGGATGGATGTGTTTCTGTGTTGTGTTCTGTATCCACTATAAATTTTGATAATAGGTATCTAAGTCATATGACATAATTTTACCTCTGATGTTTAATAGCAGACACTGCAGTACAATCTTTCTCTGTTGTTTTCTTTAGTATTTAAAAACTATCTTTAGATAATGTATTCATTCATAGACTTTAAAATTAAATTAGTATTTTAATTATAAATATGATAGTGAATAAGACTAGCAATTTATTACAGAATTAATTAATTTATTGAGTTATTTGGGACTTAACATAGAATTTTTATATAAGTATTGTTCACTTCCTAATCTTCCAATTTTGTTTCTAGTAAAAACAGTATTTTAAAAATTTTCCTTCTCATGTCATGATAAATGATGGTAACATACTTGGTTTTGATAAATCTTGTTTTCAGAATATTTGATAAATAAATGCTGTAGTCACACAATTTACTGAATAATGAGTTTTATTTCCTCTTTTTTTGATCTCATTACAGCAGCTAGAACTTAATAGACTGCATGAAAGTTATCAGTTGATGATCTTTTATTTTTGTTTTAATGTTACCAGAGAAAATTTGTGGCATTTGACACACAGTATACCCTATCAGGTTTTTTTTTTTAAATGTGTTTATTTTATATTCTAACGGCAGTTCTTCTTTCCCCCTCTCCTTCCCGTATCCAGTTCCACCTCCTCTTTCCCTTACCCCATACTCTCTTCTTCTCTTCCTCTTCAGAAAAGAGAGGACCAATCTATGAGTATAGCAGAATATCATTTGGTATCATTTCGCTCATTTTTTTCCATTTCCAAGCTCTAGTAGGCTTTTGAAGTATACAGTCTCTAGTTCCTGGCCCTCCAGGCAATGTCAAATGTGAGCTCTCTTTCAAAGCAAGGGTCTTAAGCTGCAATAGTCATTGGATGATCACTCTCACACTTTCTGTGCCACCTTTACTCCAGTACATCTTGTAGGCAGGAGAAATTGTAGATTTTATGGATGGGTTAGTGTTCAAATACCTCTATTGGAAGTCTGGCCTGGTTACCGGAGATGGCCAGATCAGGCTCCATATCCACCATTGCTAGGAGTCTTAGTTAGGGTCACTGCCATTCATTCCTGGAGGTTTCCTTTGCCCCAGGTTTCTAGCTTATCCCAGAAATGCCCCTGCTACACCTCCAATTCCAAATATTTCTCCAAGTGCTCTCTCTCATCCCCACACCTGATTCCTCATTCCCATCCCCCACTCCATTAGAATCCCCATCCATCCATCCATTCATCCATCCATCCATCCATCCATCCATCCATCCAAAATGTCTATTCTCTTAAGGCTTCTTAATGAGATTCATCCACCCTTCCTTCAGCACCCACCGCTTGTTACTTAAGCTTATTTAAGTCTGTTGATTGTAACATGGTTATGCTTTACTTTATAGCTAATATTCACTTATAAGTGAATATATATACCATGCTTGTCACACCAGGTCTGGGTTCCCTCATTCTGGGTGATTTTTTTTTTAATTTACATTTGGCAGCAAATTCACGACGTCATTGATTTTAGTAGTTGAGTAATACTCCATTGTGTAAATGTACCACGTTTTAAAAAATTCATTCTTCAGTTGAGAGGCATCTGGGTTGTTTCCAGTTTCTGGATAGCATGAAGAAAGTATCTATGAACATAGTTGAGCTCATGTCCTTGTGGTGGGGTGGAGTGTCCTTTGGGTATATGCCCAGGATTTTCAATGTCCTGGGAAATCATCATATTGACTCCAAGTGGCTATACAAGTTTACGCTGCCCCCAGCAGTGGAGGTGTATTCCCATTGTCCCACATGCTCATCAACATGAGGGTCACTGTGTCTCTGAACTCAGCTGTTTTAACACATGTAAGATGGAATCACATAGTTGTTTTGATTTGCTGTTAACCTATTACTATGGATAACTAAGGATGTTGAATATTTCTTTAAGAGCTTTTTGGCCATCAGAGTTTTCTCTGTTGAGAATTCTTTGCTTAGGTTTGTATTCTATTTTTAATTTTTTTAAATTTATGTACGCACTTACTTTCTTTCTTTTTCCTTTTTTCAATGATTTTATTTATTTTATGTGTATGAATACACTGTAGCTGTCCTCAGACACACCAGAAGAGGACATGGGATTCTACTACAGATGGTGGTGAGCCACCATGTGGTTGCTGGGAATAGAACTCAGGACCTCAGGAAGAGTCAGTGCTCTTAACCACTGAGTCATTTCTCCAACCAATCCTGGTTTTTTTTTTTTTTTTTTTTTTTTTTTAAGATTTTATTTATTAATTTTTTATTTAGTTGTTGATGTCTAGATTCTTGAGTTCTTTATATATTTATGACATCAGACATCAGTCAAAAGGACATACTGGCAGCCTATAGAATGGATGATAGATCTGGATCTGTTTACATTATTCTCTATGCTGACACCCAGTCAGACCAGCACCATTTGTTGAAGATGCTTTCTTTTTTCCATTGCATATTTCTGGGTGCTTTATCAAAATTCAGGTATCATAGGTGTGTGGATTTACTTATGTTTCTTCAATTCCGTTCATTGATCAACCTTTCTGTTTTATGCCAATACTATGTGGATTTTATAACTATTGCTCTCTACAGGATGAAATGAACCTCCAGAAGTTCTTCTATCATACAGGATTGTTTTAGGTAACCTGTCGGTTCCTCTGTGTAAACTTTTCTGTCCTGAAACTCATTCTGTAGACCTGGCTGGCCTCAAACCCACAGAGATCCACCTGCCTATGCTTCCAGAGTGCTGGGATTGAAGACATGTTCCATCACTCCTAAACTTCTTTCAGGTTTTTGATACTTAACCCTCATTAAAGGAATTCCATAGTGTTTTTGGTCGGTTGTTTATATACAGCCACATGGTTCCTGATATCCCTGCTGGCTCAATACCTGTTTCAATGTTTTTACTCCATGTTAATATGCTTTTCCAGTCCCTGGGAATATGTTTAATTTTAAACAAAAAAGCAAAAAGCAAAAGTAAAACAAAATAAAAAGAACTCAAAAACCCGAAAGAGCAACAACAAATTCAACTTAAATCAAGATACTACAGTGTGCTTGGAAACCCTCATGTAGAACGAATAAAATCCCATTAATTGAAGTCCAGCTATCTAGTAACAAGAGAATTTCCCTCAGATATCATGACTAGTATTTTTCTATATTCAACAAAGCCTTTGATTTCACCTGAAGCTTTCTTCTGGCCTCTGTTTATTCATGTGTTTGTTTTGTGTTACCTTTTTGTATATCTTCAGATTGAGCTGGTACTTCATATGCGAGGTAAGCTTTCTATTACCGCACTCCATGCCCTGGCTCATTTATATTCCTAAATTACTTCCATATAATTTCATAGAGAAGTTTTCTCCATGATGCTCATACCTCATGATATCTCTGCCCATAATATCACAATAATTTCTCAGAAAAGAAAAAAATATAAAACAGTGAGGTCTCACCTATGGGGATAACAGTCACCTTTTTCCCCCCATTTTCTTCATACTATTTATATGTTGGATTAGCACAGGTCACTTAAGTAACACTTACTGAATAATCTGTTATTACAATCCTTCATAATTATCAACATTCAATTTGGTTTTACTCACCTTCTGAAATGGTCCCCCTCAGGTCTTTTCTTTTTTATCTTTTTTTTTTTTTTTATCTGTTGCCTTTCTTATCTTAAATGTAATGCGTAACTCTTTCATTACAAACTCCTGCTTTTCTATTCTTAAAGCCAGTGCAGATTTCCTCAGAGAGCAGTATGACCTTCAGTGTCAAGGCCAAATCCTCCATTTTCATTAGTGTTCTGCATCCTTTGATTTCCTCTACATGAGAAAAGCAGAGCCCTGAGATTTTATGGGGTCTGGGTGTCCTTCTTCTTTGTTACTAACACTGTGGATGGTTGCACTCAGAGAGATCATTCAGCAGACATCTTTGAACTGCTACCACACTCTGCTCATTACCTGTTATTTTCTCAGTGGTTCTTGGAAGACAATTGATACCTCTTGAACTTTATTTCTTGATCTATCTGTGGCTATTTTAATATTTCATTTCTCCAAGGGATGTGGTCTGTGATATCTGAAATCCCACTTTAAGCTGACATTCTTGTACACATACTTCACATAAATAAAACAGTATTTGATTTAAAAATAATTCATCAATTTCTTCCATTAAATCACAAAGGATACCTCTTTATCAAAATCATACTTATTTTTTCATATATATATATATATATATATATATATATATATATATATATATACTTGGTTTATTTGTAAAGAGTTCATTTCCACAATTTTGTATAAACTTATACTCCCTTGTTCCTTAGAGGACTTTTTATATCATTATTCTTTCTTGTTATTATTTATTTGGATCTTACTGTGTATTATCTATCACTTTACTTGCCAGGGTGCATGTATTCAAATCAAGTGTGCTAAGCAATCTGCTGTCTTAGTTGATATATCACACTGGTATGGAGTAGACACCCCCAAACAATAAATCACATATAAATGCCAATTAACAAACCATATGATTGTTAAACTTACTATAAGGTATAAGTTATTACATTAACATAAACTGAGCATAAGCTAAATCCTCATCTTTAAAAAGATAGACTATGGCAAAGGAAAACCACAGTGTAATGAGGAAAAAGAACTAAAGGATCTTTGTTGAAAGAGAAGCGTGCTAAAATATTAAATATATGGTTACTATTTTCATTGAGAATGCAAGACATGAAGCAAGAGAGATCAGTTGATAATTGAGATACTAAGAACATACAATTTTGTATTTTTGCCATAATTGTGTGTGAACCTAGTGGAATATAAATCCCCCAACTATGAGACTTTCACTTAAATCTCCAGTTAAGGCCTTTTAGTTGCTTCAATAGTAAAATGACATAGTAGTGTGATTTCACTATCTTTTAAATTGTATCAGTCATAGTAATTATCACAATATTATTTTTATAGATGATTTTAAGGCTTTGCAAGTATTATTGCACTATCACTTAGTAGTTGAAAATTTCTTATTTCACAAATAATTTCTTGCAATAGGATAAATATTTAGCAAACTGATTCTAAGTGGAAAGCTAATCTAGGTCTCAAACATGTTACAATTACAGAATGAAATAATTAATCCAATCCTCCACTTCTGTAATTTTACTGTAACCATTTAGTCACCCTGAAAGTTTAACAAAAATTATTCATCATTCTAAAAATCACTTTGCTCGTTGTGTTCAGAAACATCATAAAAGCATTATTGTACTGTGTATCTAAAAATAGCTTAGGTGTCAAATAATCCTCTTATAGTGTAGATGCGCCTTTTGCTGTCTTCTCTTTGTTGTACTTTGTCTTACTTACATAACTCATGAGAGGAATTTCTGGTTTCTCTCTTTCTTCTTGTAGTAGCACTGATGTGTCACAGAATTGTGACTAGGACTTCTATAATAATTTATGGGAACAAATTCCTCTGGGATGTATTAATGCAGCTGCAGGCAGTGAGGCAAGCAGTGAGTGGAAATTAAATGGGTTCAGGAGCTCTGGAGACATCGATGTTGCTGGAGGCAGGGTGGTAGGCATCCACTAATAACTACAGCTAAACAATGGGAACAACTATACATGAGGCTTGTCTCACTGATCATCATATATCATTTGCGGTTTGTGGTTATGCTCAAATGTTGCTTTTCCAAACCAATTAGCCTCAGTATGGTGCTAACTAGTGTGGCTGTGACTCCTAGTTAGGATGGCCACTGGACTTTTGATTTTATGTGCTCATGATAGTGACACAGACCCCACTGCACTTTTGAAGGAGACGTATTTGCCTTTTAGTATTGAATCCTTTTTCCAAAGATCAAATTCCTATTAAGTGACTTAATGTGAATTTATAAAACTACACTTTTACATTTTTTTTATTGAGGATTATGAAGTTTAAGAGTACAAAAGTATTTTTTACTAAAACATGCATTTTTTGTTAATTAGGGACTTGGTTCACAAAGAATGAGCTACTTGTTCAAGATCTAAAGTTGAACAATAGCATTGCTTGAAGAGAAACAAATAAAAAGGTTCATCCTCATTAGCTTCATTAACAATTCAATAAAATATTTTGAGGGTCTATGTTGTAATTAACATAGATGTTGAGGTAGGAATGGGATGATTCAATTAATTAACACTTAGAAATAAATGAACAATGATTATACCAATGTATGCACATGAAGAGAAATAGAGAAAATTATTGATTTTCAATCAATAGTGAGAACTGATTAGGAGCAGGCAAGCATCGCATCAGGTCTATTAAATGCAGAAGCAAATGATTTTTCATAGTGCCTGCATTCAGGAGAAATTGTGGTTAAATTTGTAAATTTACAAATATCTGAAGTTACAGATTTTTTAGCTGGAGTTTAAATATATTCCTTTTAACAATGAGGAGAATATAAAATATAGGTAGATTTTTAAAAACAGAATATAGGAATACTTATATTATGAAATGTCTTGTACTCATTTACCCAGAAACTAATATATTGTATGTTCTTGCTATCGTCAATTTGACATACTAAATATTAAAGTATTAAAAAAGTACAGGCATACTCTGTGATTCATGTTTTTTTTTTCCACATTCTTAACTTGTTAATAGATCCCTAGCCCATCGTTGTCCATACATATTTATTGTTGACACTTAAAGATAATATCAATCACCCAGTTGAATATATATAAAGGTCCTTGTGTTTACACATCTCTGTGAATAATTCCTTAAACAGACATATTTCTTTGCAAATAAGGAATCCAGCATGAAGTTAAATCTCATGTCCAGTTGGGAAGAATTTAATGACTTCAGCACCATATGGCATCTCCCTAGCTAGCAAGTCTCACTAAACATGAAAAAAAAAAAATCTCTCTGTAAAACAGTAAGAGTGCAGCCTCCTGCTGAAATACTTAAAGACTATTCAATATTTTGTCAGTCTTCAGCAGACATCTTGATGAATATGAATGTAAAAGAAAGGTCTGAACCTGTATATTCAATATGTATGAATCAAATATAAACCAGGTATTAGCTGCCTTCTGAATGGGAATGCTGTGATTTCTTTGTAATGCTTTCTTCTTTCTGTGTGGTCATTTCTGGAAACTTCAGCTCTCAGACTGAGCTTAGTTGCTAGTCAATTTTTTTTCCTCGAAGAAGGACAGTTTAAGGGCTGCAAACAACAAAACTTAAAAGAAATATTTTTCGTTAAGTCATTGACATATTCATATGCTAATACTTAGTGTGAACACAAGGAGCTGTATATGGAATCAACTAGGCAATTAATGCCATTTTTAGTGTCAAGACTATGTGTGGATAGCCTTGGAATAGGGTTCATATAAACCCTAAATTTTCCAACATTTCCTAGATCCATACCCCCTTTCTTACCCACCCAACTTTGTATTCTCATCTCAAAAAGCCATCTAGTACTATTTTTGCTGCCCATACACCCTTAAGTGTGTAATGTTCTTCTGTAGTGTGTTCAACCTAACGGGGGCCATACCCTTAAAAAGAATTCTCCCTCTTTCAAAAGCCATCAACTGCCAGTATTTCCTTAAGTAGAGGCAAGCTTGCACATTCCGTTTTTCTCTGCTGGGATTTTGTGCTGATGTGAATCATCACAGGATTTGTGTATACTGTCACAATCACTGTGTAACTTTGCTGTCGTGTCTGGGAACCACTGCTTTTGTTTGTTTTTATGGCCATCTACTGCTCCTGGCTCTTACAGTACTTCTCCTCAATTTTTGGAGATGGTCTTTGAACATTGGGAGAGAGACTATAGATGTTATCTTTGAATCTTTAGATAAGTGTTCTCATTTGGAATAAACACAGAGTTGCTGGTATGGGGGACAACAATTGAAATGTATATAAGTAAGATAACCAATAAAAAAATGAAAAAACAAAAAACAAAAAGAAAGACCACAGGGAAAGGGGTGACAATGTTCAAGAATAGTATTACTTATTCTCTGTGTCTTCTTGGGTGTGGCTAACCTCATCAGATTGAAATTTTCCTTATCATGCCTTCTGTAGGGCTAGATTTGTAAATAGACTTTAACTTTGGTTTATCACAGAATGTCTCATTTTCTCCATCTATTGTAATTGAATGTCTTGTTGGCTATAGTAGTCTAAGCTAACATCCATGGTTTCTTGAGTGTGTTAAATAGTTGTCACTGTTCTTCTGGTATTTAGAGTCTCCATTAAAAAGTTGTTTTATTTTAATAGATCTATCTTGAGATGTTATTAAGCCTTTCCCCTTCTCAGCTTTTAATAGTCTGTCTTTCTTTTGTATATTTAATGTTTTTATTATTATTATGTCTCTTTGATATTCTATATGATTCTTTTACCTTGATAGATATCTACTTCTTTGATATAATTTTCTATCATTTTTGTTGAAAGTTTTTCTGTACAGTTCTTCTTCCATAATTATTTTTAGGTATAACATTTTCTTTGGCTAGATTATCCATTTCTTCTTTTGTCTTTTGCTTGCCTGCTTCCCTGGCCTACTTAGTTCCCTGACATGCTTAGCTGGCAGCTTCCCAGGGAATGCCTGCTGGTGTTGTGGTGTTGTGATGTGGTATAATGTGATGTGGTATTATGTGATGAATTGGTGGGAGGATGGTTGAAAGACAGGTGTATATTTTACATTGGAATTGGGGCAAAGAGGAGGGGATAGCTACAGAAGGTGCCAAAGAGTTGAGGTTGATTCTAAGGGATTGGATTTTGAGAAGAGAAAGAAATATAAATCAGCATTTAGACCATTGTCTTCCCCAGGTGGAGTGTCTTCTGTGTCCCCATGGAATGTGTCTCAAATGTACATCTCTCCAAAACAATTGTCACGCAAAAAACTAAATCTGCCAGACTGTAATGCTAAAACGACAATCAATCTTATTTAAATTAGATATCTCCTTGGTCATAAAATGTTATCTTCACTCTATTTGACAATTTAAAGGAATTGAGTTTTGCACACTGATGTAAAGAAAGACAAGGATAAAATAAGATAAGAAGTGAAGTTGTGTGAGTGAAAATGGCCTCCATAAGTCCTTACTATGAATGTTGGGTCCTCATTAAGTAGAACTCTTTTGCAAGGATTAGGAGATATGGTCTTGTTGGGAGAAGTGTGTTGTTGGCAGTTGGCTTTGGGGTTTCAAAAGCCCAAGTTACATCATTCTGTGTTAGCTCCTTCTCTGCCTTATAATTCTTGTTGCAGGATGTAAGCTTTCAGATACTGTCCCAGTGTCATGCCTGCCTGCCTGCCTGCCTGTCCACTGCCATGCTTTCTGCCATGATGTTCATGGTCTTACTCTATGAAACTATAAGCCTGTTTAATAATTTCTACTATAATTTGGCTTTGTCATGATAGTTTATCATCAAAAGAGAAAAGTAAATAAGAAGGAAGGTTATAGAGTTATTATTTTTTAATCATGGGTAATATAGCATCATAAATTATATTATGTATTAATTAATATACAATTAAAAAGTAAAAAGGATTACAATCAGACTTGAAAACTGGTTTTGGTGTCTAATTCAAGTTTAAAACTTTATTGAACTCTTTTTTGAGTATATATCCTTGGTAAAGAGTGATTTTTTTTTTAGTATAATATTAAATGAAGACTTCCCAGAGATGTATTTCTCTAGCTATAACTGACCAGGTGGAGTTTTAAGAAACTAATTTCTTGTGTATTTAAGTATGTTCATTTATACATTTTCCAATGTTATGGAAAGAGAATACTTACAAATAAAGTAGTAAAAAAAAAAACAAATATAGTTGTAGGGAATTTGAATAGGAAGTCAACATACGGATTAAAAAGCTTGGAAAAGATATTGTTTCATTATGTGATCAATAAAATGTTGTATAAACAAAATTGTTCACTTGAATTTAAATTGCTTTATGGTTCATTATATGTAATTTTAAGCAATTTGAATTATATTTTATTCTTTTTGGACAAAATAATATTTTAGATACAATAATACTAAAAAGCACTCTGAATAAGTCAAACAAATGTTCTTTCAATGGTTTGGTAGATATTTAAAATGTGCTAAATATTTACAGTAGGCATGTATTAGTTAAATTAACATTAGTATAGGACTGAAGTACCCCAGTTGTTTTATATTGTGTTAAGAAGTTAGACATATTAGGTTTAATGCCTCTCTCATTTCTGCAGTAATTCTATGATACCTGATAATAATGATAATTACTTTAGCTTTCCAGTGATCTGATAAAATTAGGAAAGAAGTTTAGGTATTTTTTTTTAAGGTTTATCTTTTACTTACCACAAATTGATGGTCTCTCAAAAGACATTTCTCTGTGGAACTTGCAAATGCACTTTAGTAACATAAGAGTCATTCAATATGGCCATCAGAAACCCATTTGATGGATTTTCAGTCAAATGACAAACATCTTTCTCAAAGAACTGAAGGGATGAAGTCATGCACAGGGCATAATGGGAAAGCCTAGATGGGAAGGAGCAGGTCTGAAGGCATGAAAAGAAGCCCAGGAAGCAGTAAAGTGCTTCCCCCAGGACATTCATGGTAGTGTAGTGTACTGAGATCTACGCTTCATAGATTTGGTCATCAGAAACATGAGGTAATGAAGATAAGCTCTTTTAATTCATGCAGTTTACAGCATCTCATTACAGCATCCCAGGAAACCAAGAGAATAGTCCTTTCCACAAACTCTAAAGGCAAGAACAAATGTAAACAGGGAGGAAGATGCAACTAAGAAGTGCACAGCATCCTCAAATTGGGTAGTTCAGCAAGCTGAAATAGATGGTGTTTACAAAGGTGCGGTAAGGGTTCAGAAAAGTTATTATGTGGTGAGGGCAACTCACAATTGTCCTAAGGCTGCAATCGGTGAGATAGCATAAGCTTCATACATTTGTTTTCTCCAAGATTTTAGAGGCAGATTCCAGAAAGGTCGATTTCTCATGCCACTGCTCTTAATGGCTTGTAGTTGCTGCTCACATTGTCCCTGTCTTATCACAGATGTGTGTTTGTGTGCGTGTGCATGTGTGTATGTGCTCATGCATGTGTGTGCATGTGAATGTGTATACATGCGTGTGTATGCTCTCCTGTGTATATGCTCCTGTGTACGTATGTGTGCACGTGTATGTGTGTGAGTGCGCATACCTGCATTTGTACATACACGTGTGTGCGCCTGTGTATATGTGTGTGTGTGTGTGTGTGTGTGTGTGTGTGTGTAATCATTCTCATTCATCTTCTAGTACCTTTGTTTTAGTAAGACACCAATCAGATAAGACAAAGGCTCTTGCCAACAGCTTTATTTCAAATTAATTATCAGTTAAAGACTCTCATTATGGACACAACTCTAAGATCCTCGGAGCTAGGGCTTCAGCATATGAATTTTAGTACTGAGTGTGAATCTCTAACAGTGCTTTTGGTAAAGATATCCCCTGAGGGACTCAAGAATAGATTTGAGTGGGGATGGACGCTTAGGAACCGGTGACCTTGCTAGAGAAACGAAAGGGGGTTATTAATGGAAGAAAGGCTGAAGAACAAATTCCCTTTTGTTTTTCTCGTGAGAGAGCTGCAAGGGTTTGCATATATACACCCTATTCTCAGAGTCAGAGCAAAGGCAGGACTGTTAGGAACAGATTTTGAAGGAGATATTCAGAGTGATGGAACAGTGAGGTCATCTCCGAGAGACAACATACAGCCAATTTTGTATTCTGAGGGCATGCCTTACAAATTCAACACTACAATATCACTTCCAATGAGTTATTTTAATATTTTTAATTATATACATCAAATACATGGTATGTATGTACATGTCTCAGACAGCACAATGTATTTTAAAATACCACGGAAGTGGATAAACTAAGCTTCAGCGGCCGTGCCTGCGGCAAGGCCATACCCTTGATGTACAAAATGCTCTGAAAGACAATATACATGCTCCTCTCCCCGCACCATAAAGCTGATATTTGATAAATACCCAGGGCCCCAGTGAAACAGTAGGGTATTATTTTAACATAGTAATTCCTAGAGTAATGTATTTAATGAGGGTTGCATACTAATGCATCTTCACAATCCAGGAAACTAATTGATATTTGATAAATGTTTATTTAAATGAATGAAACTACAAATAGACATAGGCTTATTTTCCTTGGTATGAAAATGCAATTATTATTTGGATATCTTTATGTATTCTAGGTGACTAAGTAATAGGGGTAAATATTTGGATTTGTTATCAGGAGTTTCTTTTCTTCATGGATACTTTAGTCTTCTTAAACTCCAATGTTTTACAGATAAATTAAATGAAAATATCAATTTACAAACTATTTCATATGTTTGGAGGTATGCTGACTGTCTAATCTTATTTGGCAAATGTGTGAAGACAGTTATTCTAGTAACCCAATGGACATATCCCTGAGAGTAGGTTTGTACAGTAGAAAACCTGGTGATTAAATTTCTGAAAATAATTAACGGTTGCATACATTTTAATAAAATGTATAATGAATAGACAACGAAGAAAATTGCATATTTGTTGCAATTTCTGCTAGGAAATAATTACCACCAGGAGAGTCAAACGAGAAATAGAAATAGTTGAGGGATTTAAAAAACTATTTCTACAGTTTGCATAGAATATCGCCACTAGGGGGCACTGCTGCACTTTAGCGCACCGTTTGTACCCTCAATAGCCACTGAGGATTTAAACCAGGCTGACTGGAGAATTTGTACTGTGGTATGAAATTCTCAGAAATAGGAAGATAAATTGATTAAAGTTTATATAATTTATAAGAGCTTTAAAAAGGTTGAATACTTTACCTATCGTTGTGGTATACAGTTGGAGATCATTACACAGAATGAGAAAAAAAGAAAGATAATCTGGCACTTACTCCACAGAAAATTTTGAGACATAATTCTGGTTTTTTCATTGTAAAAATTCCTTATCATGTGAAAAACTATAACAGCCAATGCTGCACAGAAAGGCTTCCTTTTATGGTGCTATGACATAGTTATGCAAACACAGTTTATAGTCATATCATAGCACACACTCATATTTACATATCCACAGTGCAAACGAGAAGGCAGGCACTTTCATGACTCACTGAGAAGAAAAGAGATTGAGAAGCGAAATGCAATGCCTGTGTAAGACACATAGGAGTGAAAATGAAAATATGCAGGCATGCACATAAAAATAAAAATGCAGGGAAAGAATTATTGTCTTCTACTAGATTAGTAAAAATGAATGTTACACTATATAGACATGTAAAATTTGAGTTTTGTAGTTGGAAAACACAACTTATATTTCATTAGTAATATTGCAACTTTTAGTTAAAGTCAAGTTGAGATATACTGTGTTTATTAAGCAATAAAGAGATTATGACTAATATAGAAATATGCTAATTTTCTGATTCAAAACAGTAGAGGCTTAATGAGATATGATGTATGTGCTTAAAGAGCATGCGTCACACATCATATGTGCAAAATAGGCTTCCTCTGTAGGTAGAGTTAGGAGTTTCTTATGGGTCACAGTGAATTACAGTCCTCTATGGCAGAAAGATATCTTTTGTACTTGGTTATGAAATATGAGTTTATGTTCAAATTCTTGTGTAAAACATTGCACAGAGGATGATGCAGAAGTCTGCATGGTTCAAGTAGATCTTGTAGCATTAGATATACAAACCTATAGGTTCTGGAAAAGAGCCTAGGGGGTAGTAGAAACAATGTCAGAAGATAAACAGGGGCGACAGATATAGTCAGAAGTTCAAAACATTGGAGACTGAAGTTCACTTCTCAGAAGCCATATGATGGCTCACAACTGTTCATAACTCCAGTTACAAGGGATCCAGCCCTCCCTTCTGGGCTCACCAGACACATAGCTTATACACTTAACATGCATGCAACAATATTCATAAACATCAAATTAGAAACCATTAAAAAAGACAAATAAATATAAAAATTGTGTGTGACTATGGACAATCAGGTACGTGATGTGATTCAACTAGCATTACAAAAAGAAAGCTGTTGGAGACTTATTTGTTGAGTGATCTCTTTCATAAAGCCACGGGGAAATGCTAAGAATACTAATTAAGACAGGGTGATGAACATGGAAAATAAAAGACAAAATATCCCATTTGGAAAGACAGAGAGACCGTAATTTTTACTAATTAATGGTAGGTGCTCAAGGACAGAGATAAAATAGAAAATAGGCTGAATTTTTAAGAGAAGTAAACAAACAGGATGTAAAAATAAAAGAAAGGAGGAGGTCTATACTATAAAGAAAATACAAGAAAATCAGTCGTGTTTTAAATGGTGAAAAATCTTTCCTTTTGAATAAATACACTCATTCTCCCTAGAAACTCAGGACACATTGCAGAAAGGATTTATATTGTCATAAATTTAGAGTTATATTTAGAAATGCTAATTAAACTAGAAGGAGGGGTGCATTTCTGACTGAGGTGGGAAAAAGAGAATAGGGGATTACGTTTAAAATGTGGGCCAATCTGGGTTTTCATGTTTAGAGAAAGGGCTGCTACCGTTGAGATATTAAAAGTAATTATCTTAGAAGTGTGTTGGAGGAAGGATATAAAAAATTCATCAGAGTTAAAGAATTAAGGATTCCCTGAAGTGAAATTTTAAACATGTCAAGATTTGGAAGTGAACATGCCACAGAATTAACTAATTCAGAAAAGATCACTTCCATCTAGGAAGGCGTTATTTCCTAAAGGATTTGGGGGTAGAAGTAAGATTGGTTTGTTTTAGTGGAAGAGAGAGGACAACCAAAGGTATTAGGAATAAATATTGTATATGTAATCAGCCAACGAGGAGAAAGAATGATGGCTGAAATGAAAGATCTTAAGACAAAGAGAACAAATCGAAAGAGCAGTGTCAGACAGAGACTGAGGGGATCACCATAGGAATGAGCAGTGTCTGACAGACAGAGGGACTGAGGGGATGACCATAGGAAAGAGCAGTGTCAGACAGACAGAGGGACTGAGGGGATCACCATAGGAATGAGCAGTGTCTGACAGACAGAGGGACTGAGGGGATCACCAGAGGAATGAGCAGTGTCCGACAGACAGAACGACTGAGGGGTCACCATAGGAATGAGCAGTGTCCGACAGACAGAGGGACTGAGGGGTCACCGTAAGAATCTCTTTTGGAAGCTGTGACAATATAATTTCTCATATTCTTGAGAAATGTAATGTACACTAGATTTACTTGAGACATTCTCAGCTATGTTAAATGTATCGTGAAGTTGCAATCAGGTTAAGTTAATCAATGGTAAGCTAAGACACCGTTGTTATCTTTGGATTGAGACTGTACCCATGAAAGAGCTTGAGTACGTGTTCTCCTTGACCTCTTCCTCTGCTAAGACAATCCGTCTATAGTACAGATGATAACCAGCTTGTCATGGAATATTTTTTCTTACTTAGTGCTAAACAGACTCCCTGCGACATGTTACCTAGTTTACCGTAATCTCTTAATGACCTCCATCCGTGAGCCTGACAGATAGGGCTAGGAGGATGACAATTTCAAGCCAGCTGGGATATATATTGAGAAATCAAAACACAAAACAAAAGAAATCAGAAGTAGCAAAGAAACAAAAATCAGATCACATAATAAACATAGAATGCAATGAAGCAGAAGCAAGTTTGGTTGCATCTTCTTTATAACCAGCTCACAGTCCTGTTTCCCTCAGTGGCAGAACTATATTCACTGAACTCTGATAGACGGGGAAGTAAGGACATTAACGTCCTATTCTTTCACACCCACAAACTAAGATAGCTAAAATGTCACTAGGTGCAATAATTTTATAGAATATGTACCTTCCTATACATGGTCCACTGCAGACCCAAATGTTACACAGTAAATAAAAGGGCCCATTATTAATTTTAACATGTATACAGCTTAGGCAGATGCACTAATATTTTACCATTCATAAATTTATAGCATCACTTAATCTTGGTATACTATTAACTAATTCACAGCTTTAGCTATATTAAGATTCACTTAATCTTGTAAGTCCTAGAGTGCCCTATAGAGTGCTAGAATCGAGGGCAACTTCTTTAAGACAAAGTTACTTTAGACATAATGTTGTGTGATTTTTTTCAATGGGGAGATGTGAACAAATATATATTTATCCTAAGTAGAACAGGAGGATGCACTAAATAAATGATCCTTCTGAAGTCCTCGTTAGCAAATTCATGATTTTAGAATAGATGTAGACATGAGGATGACTCAGCTAGCTGTATCACTGGAGAACCTATCTGAGCATGAGTGACTAGTTAAGAGAGCAGCATCCTTGGAGCTCCCAATGTGCAGAAACTGAATAGGCTGGGACTGCCTCTGAGACAATCATACCTCAGAGTCTGCTTTGCTCATCCTGCTCACAGTTTC
>JADRCD010221860.1:0-10130 GCA_019843815.1 Montemys delectorum | reverse complement strand
TCTTGCCTGGATGGCTGTCCCCATCCCTCCATGGGAGTCTTGCCTGGGTGGCTGTCCCCATCCCTCCATGGGAGTCTTGCCTGGATGGCTGTCCCCATCCCTCCATGGGAGTCTTGCCTGGATGGCTGTCCCCATCCCTCCATGGGAGTCTTGCCTGGTTACAGGAGATGGCTGGTTCAGGCTCCCTATTCCTCACTGCTAGGAGTCTTAGCCAGGGTCACCCTGGGTTTCTAGAGTCTTCTGGTCTTTTAAAAGCTTCAACTAGGATTGGTTTGGAGAGCCATTTGCCCAGCGAATTTTAGGTCTAGTTATGCTTCAGAGTTCTCTCTCTGGAATGCTTTTCTGGAAGCACTAGGCACAGTGAAGAATCTTTAAGTCACCTGCCTGCTTGGCGGGTGCTAGGAGAGTGCCTATGCTTGCTGTGGAACAAAGAGTAAAATACAGTCCTGTTCTAGAGTTGCCCCTGACAGTGTATGGCTGCTAGCCGTGCACCTTGCTGTCCCTGGGGGTGTGCATCTAGATGGTTCTGCTGCAGCATCCTGCTGGGTATGGACAGCTTAGCCATCTGTCGGTCACAACAAAGCACTAAACATGATTGGCAACCACCAGAGAGCCACAGGACTGAGGCTAAGAGCTGGGGTGAGGTGATGGGTAACACAGGACACCAGCATGGGGTTGGGGGTGGGGGTGGAAGGAGCTGCCCAGCTGACGGTGGTCTCTCCAGCAGGTTTGGCGTGACTGCAAGCCTGTAACTACAATACAACGCTTGTCTCACAGACACAAATATAAAATGAAAGTCCCCCACTCCAAATAGCAGAATGGCGAGATCTTAGATGGTCCATCTCTTATTAATCTCACAGGGGCTCATATTGGAATATAAATGGACCTTATTTGTGCTTGCAAATCAAATCACCGTGAAAGGTTATTTCAAGAGGCAGAGGCAAAATCATAATAAAATAATTTAGTGAAAACTGGAGCTGAGAGTGTGCTTAATGGAACATGATGGGGTTTAATTTCCTTACTATTTCCATCATTAAAGCTCCATTATCTTTCCTGAGACCTCATTTAGGCATCCCATCACAGCGCAGCTCTGAGATGTTTCTGGGGCACCCAGGAGGCCAGGGTGCCATTAGGACAGAAACCACTAATGCTGTTCCTCCTTTCATTTCTGCTCTTTGATGGCCGCACCTTGCATCTGAGCTGCATACCTGCTCACTCTCACCTCATCTCCTGAAAGCTGTGCGCGCATGTGGTGTTCATCTAGGAGCCTTCAAAGGAGGGAAGTGTGGTTCATGAGTTCAGAACAGAACCAAGTCCCAAGGTGCAGAGGCTCCAGGACTCCGGCAGGTCCACCTTGAGTCTCCATCTTAAGCATAGCCACAGCTGAGTCAGACTTGACCACAGACCACACCCAGCCATCAATAATCACGTTGGCCATCAACAATCACAGAGCTCATCAACAATCACAGCAGACCTTTTCGTTTTACACTATGGTGGTAGTGTTTTCTCGTTGATCTTGAACTCCATTGAGTCCTAAAGTAATTGATACCTTAGGTACTGTTTGCGCATGTGTGTGCATGCACGCATGCATTCATTCTTATGTCAATGTGTGTGTGTGTGTGTTACACACCTGTGTGGCTGACTGCCTAGCACCTTGTGTCTACCCTACCTGCTGCTAGGGTCACAGGCATGCATGCTATTCCCAGCTTTTAAGAAGGTGCTGGGGGTTTGGATCTAGGTCCTCTGGCTTAGATCCACGGGAAGAGATCATACCCACCGAGCATCTTCCAAGCCCTAGGCTTTCATTTTTACCCACAGTTTCGTGTGGATTCCAAAACCTCAGCCCAGAGCAGGGTTTTGGTCTGAGTAGCTGGCCTTGGTGTGGCTTGGTAAAGTTGAATGTCTTTCTGCTACAAATACTCAGGTTCCCCGGACTGTGGAGCCATGCTGCTGCTGTTCCCCTTTCTTGTCTGGATCTACTGTTTCTCCTTGACTAGTACCACTGCCTGCTTGTTCCTGAGAACTCCTAGCTCCCACTGACTTCACTTGGCCAAACCCTTAGCACTCTACCCCATGATCCTGCAGGGTGTGGCCTGCAGTCTAGGTCAGTCACAGGTGGCTATTGACTTTTTCAGCTGAGGTTGAGGACAATCCAAGCTGAAAAGCAACCTGGAGAAGATGGCATAGACCCTGACCCATGAACAATAAAACCAAAATGTTTCTGCATCTGGGTGCAGGCTTGGGGCTCTGGTGTGGAGTCTTGAGAGGATCTGCCATGGTCTGCTTGTTTCACAGACTGTAGAAAGCATGGTAGTCTCCTTGCACAGATGAGACGGTTTGGGTTATGTTCCAGGATCATGTGCTCAGTTTTCTGTAAGTCAAGGCAGCAGGGCAGGTGACTCAGGATGACGGACAGTGATATGCCCGAGCAGTTAGAGCCTGAACTGCCCTTGGGAAGGACTTGTGCACAGATCCCAGCACCCACGCTGGGCTGCTTCCAAGCACTTGTAAATCCAGTCCCAGGGGATCTGGCACCCTCTTCTGGACTCTTCAGGCACTGCACTTATGTGTCTGTCTTCCTGAGAGTTCACACTGAGCATCTGTAACTCACCAGAGTTCACAGGCAGACAGCGCCCTCCCTCATGGCAGCGGTGGGCAACAGTGTGGTGGTAAGGAGGCAGTTTGGCACATGTGGCCTACCAATCAAGAGACAATTATTACGACATTTTCCTGAAGAAAATACTTTTCTTTAAGAAGAATGTCTTAAATTTTAAAGCAGTGTGTTATTTAATATCTCATCTTGTTCTGTCCTGTCTTTTTTGAGACAGGCTCACCCCACAGAACAACCTCACAACACCACCTCTCCAGGGCTGGAACCATGAACGTGTGCCACCCCGCTGTCGCTGTGGAGCGGCTGCTTTTAACTGGTGACTGTTGTTTTCTTCTCAGGCTTATCCTCAGCGGTCTTTGGTTCCGTAGTTATTCTCCTGCCTGGGGATCTGGCCTCGGGCCTTGAGCGTGTAGGCCATGTTGCAGCTACTTAGCCCCAGCGCCCCCTACACTCCAGTGGGGGAACTACACCTCAACCCGCAACAGGAGACTTGTACCCACATAGCTCCTCTTGCCGGTACAGCAGGCGCTTGACCAGGCAGCTATAGGGTGAGAGGAGCCGTGTGCACGCTTGCATTTTTCTGGTTCATCCTTCCTGCTTCAGGCTGGTCTTTTGCTCAGCACACTGAAGGACAGGTTGGTCTGTTGACACTCCAGGAAGCTGCATAAATGAGACGCCACCCATCTCCAGGGACTCGGGCCCTGGCAGCTTCCCTCACACTCCATTGCCAGGGTTCTCTGCCTAAGCAGACTTGGCAGTGGTCCACCATGCCGCCTTGCGGCACGCCCGTCAGGAGCCAGGACCCTGGAAGCATGCTGCTAGAACTCCAAATGACATGAGGATGCCAGGCGAGCAGCCAAGTGGCACAATTAACCTGCCAGAGGGCCTGCTCAGCACTGTCACTACCGTGGAGCCAGGGCTAGGATTCTACGGACGAGCCCAGCATTGGCTTGGCAGCAGTACCCGCTGATTCAGACCTGCTGCTCTGCCAGGTAGAACATCCCTCGCGGTAATCGGTACCGAGGTTGCTCAAGAGCTCCTGTGGCGTCTGTCAGTCAGATTTAACGAGAACATTTACTTCCTTCTCCTCTTTTGTAATCAGAAACAGAGATGATGCCCACTCTGTCTTATCCACAGACTCTAAGGTTGCTTGCACCTTGGCTCCAGATGAGAGAGAAGCCTGGGCCCA
Source organism: Montemys delectorum (assembly GCA_019843815.1). Lineage (NCBI taxonomy): Eukaryota > Metazoa > Chordata > Mammalia > Rodentia > Muridae > Montemys > Montemys delectorum. The sequence continues at coordinate 6,330 of JADRCD010221860.1, read as the reverse complement.
GGTCTCCTTAGCCCTAGTCCAGCTGTGTCAGAGCCCTCTCAGCACCTGCCAGCTGGCCTTATCCACAGAGGAGCTGTTCAGCTACATCATTCCTGACACAGCAGGTGCCACGGCAGGCACTCCAGCCTCTGCCATCACACAGACAGCCTCAAGAGGGGTCCCAAATCCTGCCCTTTATTCCCAGGAGTTCCTTGCCTCTCTCTGTGAGGCAAAAGACTAGGCTGATTTTAAACTAGTGGTGACCTTTGAGTCTGCCCAAGCTTGCCTCCTTCCTCTCCCTCTTCCCAAGGGTTGGTGTGTGACTCAGACACAGAATCGTTTCCAAGTGCTTCAGAAGAAAGTTGCCTGGAGTTGAGGTTGTCAGAGCACTGTCCTGCTTCTCCCTCTTGCCCCAGCCTTCTGTCTTCTTGGGGGTTCAAGCCCCACCAGGGCTCTGGACACAAACTGATCTATAGAAACAATATCCCTGGGCTTTCTATAGATGCGAATGTGTCACCCCAGCTCATAGCTTCTATGATAGAAGCTGTGGGAACAGAGATCAGGCCTTTGCTGTTTTAGGAGTCCTGTGACGTGGGAGATTGCGTCCTAGGCAGTTTGGATGGAGAGGGGGATGCTGGGCCTAGTGCAGGAGGAAGCAGAGTCGCAGGAGATGCAACTGCCCAGGTTGTAACAGCAGCTAGCCGTAGATGAAAGGGCCTCCTGAGGAGTCACCTGTCGAGAGCAAAGTGTCTTTCCCTCCTGTGTGTTTACCATTGCTGTAAAGACCACCAGCCTCTCAGGGCTCTGACCAGAAGTGAGAATGTTTGCAAAGGGAAGTGAGTGGGCACTGTCATACCCCACAGCCTTGCTTTGAACCCACTGTGGAAGTGTGTGGCCCTAGGTGACTCCAAATCCAGCCAGGTTGACAGTGGAGGTGAACCATCACGTTGTGGCGTTTTCTTTCTGTCCCGCTTCTTGTGCTGAGCACAGTGTCTTCTGGGTCTGCCATGGTGTGTCAGGTGGAGTCCCTGCTTTTTAAAGGCTGAATGCTCTCCGATCGTGATTGCTCGCTCTTTCTCTGTCTCTCTCTCTGTCTCTGTCTCTCTGTCTCTCTGTCTCTGTCTCTCTGTCTCTCTGTCTCTGTCTGTCTGTCTGTCTGTCTGTCTGTCTGTCTCTCTCTCTGCGTATTTTCCAGTAGGCCCTTAAGTCGCTTCTGTGTTCTCCTGATTGTGGCCATGCAGCCACGAACTTACTAGACTTCTTGACGGAGACTTCATGAAGGCCTTCAGTGCCGTAGGCACCACGGTGAGGTGTGCTACTGGCCTACAGCGAAGCTACTTCAGCAAGGCTGGGCTGCTCCTAGCATTTACGTGCTGAGCCCTTGGCCTTCAAGGGCCTTCCATGGCACTGAGGCTGTCAGTCGGAAGTTGGTGCTGCAGACTGGGTGCTCATCCTTTCCTGAGCAGAGGTTGTCCATTTTAATGGAGTGTCATCTGTGATACCAAACACTGAGTTCTGCTGCTTCTGCTGTGATTATCTTGGCTGGCAAGCGCTGTGTCTGTTAGCACCTCAGTGTCCTGTGTATCAAATGTCTCCACACTGTGGCGTCAGGCACACAAATGATGCCGACCGTGCTTCCTGATGTGCAATAGGAAAGAGATGTTTCCCTTCAGCCACCCTGGGCTTGCTGTTTGCGGGCTGTTGGTGAAGCCTTCTCTCTTGAGCTGGGCTTCTGATGGATCCCTCTGCCGTAGCTGCAGCTTGAGCCTACACGCTGTTGTTTTGGGTCACATGTTTATTCTTTCTGCAGTATAGCCTCTAAGACCTACAAATGTCCTTAGGAGGCCAGACACATTGTAGCACAAGGGGAGAGTGGATGCCAGAGACATTGTAGCACAAAGGGAGAGAGAGCATGCGTGCCCATTATGGCCCAAATCAGTGCTCCAGGGTTTCTTCCCTCCCCCACCCCAGACCCAGATTGCTTTAAGTTTATTTATTTTTGAGACAGGGTCTCATTCTGTAGCCCAGGTTGACCTTGAACTGGGGTGATTCTTCTGCTTTCTAAGTGCTTGGATTCAGGCATGAATCCCAACTACTTCAGCACTCCTTTCAGATAACCCGACAGGTTTGCAGGTGCGCCTGCATGGCCCACCCCAAGTGCTGGCTGGCCTGACCCACAACTTCTATAACCTGTTTCAGTGCTGCATGAACAGAGGCATGGCTTCCAGCAGCCCGGACCCAGCTCTAGTTTTGCCCACTGTGGAGCTGTGCTTGGTCGTGGTTACCTCCGCCCTCTTCTGTAGAAAGAAGTGAGCTCTTCCTTGCTTTTGTGAGGACGAAATAAGATGCCAAGATGAGCTGTGTGCTGGGCAGGCCACTCTCTGCACCCAGTGAGCTCCCATATGTTGCTGTATGTCCACTCAGCTATACTGAGGCCCTTTGGGGTGGACTCTGCCAATGCTGGTGCTGGGACTCCCTACCACGTACCAAGGTCTAACTGCAAGGCCCTGTGTGCTTGCCTGTCCCTTCCTTCCGGCCTGCCCTGGTGTTAGAACACAGTGCTGTGAGCTCTGACCTTGTCTAGGAAGCCTTAGAAACTGGTGGGGTGTGGGAGAGATAATGATGAGTTACCTTACCTCCTGTTACTCTCTGCTCACCCTGGAAGTCAGGCATACAGGCATACATTTGGGGGAGGGCAAGGGCTGACGCAGTGGAACAACTAACTCTTGATAACTTGGCCTCTGACCCAAACTTCCTCCTCCTCCAGCTTTACTCCACTGAAACCAGCTCCTGGCCCTTGTCCCCTGACATCGTCATTGCAGATGTGCCTACTTACTTATCTCTGTGTTCTTGTCCCCAGATAATGGTCCCCAGTTGGTTCTGTACCGACTTAAAGAAATAAATAAACAGAAACAAATCTTATTAAGGTCTAAGAGGTGAAGTGACTCAGCTTGATAAATGTTAGTGAGTGTGGGCTTTCCCACGCTCGTGCCTTCCCCATGGCCTTGCAGGTCCTCAGCTGCTGTCAAGCTCCTCACTGTAAACAGAGGGGCGTCAGTGCAGGCTCTCCCTCCTTCCCTCCCTGCGCCATGTAGAAGCCTGTTATCTACAGTAGAAAAAGCAAGCAAAGATAACTCTAGAACATATATATTCTAGAACACTATATATATATATATATATATATATATATATATATATATATACACACATTTATAAAGTCCTCAGTTTAGGATATGTGAGGTTCAGGTTCTGTAAGGGCTTGGAAGTAGAGACTAGAAACGGTGTTGAGAACAGGGAGGGAGCAGTCTCCGGTGTGCCAGTGCAACTGGGAATCTCATCTTTGTGCTGTGCACCAAACCCACAGTACTCTCCCCTGCCCTCACCCCCCGCCCCCAGCAATGTTGGTGAGAGCATGTTTTCTTGGGGCTACAGGCCTCTGCAGATGGAGTGAGTGGTGTGGGTAGCAAAGGCCTTCACTCTGAGGTGTCCCTGGCTGAGGTGTCACTGGGACCTCCTGACTGGGAGCCCCTTGGCTAGGATCCAATGTGGCCTCTCAGTGGTCAGGGGAAAGAGGTTTTAAAGCTGGCTGCCACATTTAAGAAAGGACTTTGGCAAGGAGCAATGCTAGCCCACAGTTCAGAAAGTCCTCCACTGATGGTCTCTGGAGGATCAGGAGTTCCCGAGAGATTTCAGCCCCTCTTGGGGGTTCCCAGCAGGGAGGTCAGAAGCTGGGCGCTGCGGTGGCTTCCAGGCCAAAAGAGATTCCCTGGCTAATAATGAGACAATGTCTTTGAAACTAAAAACAGGAAAAAGGGTAATCCCATCATGATTACTTGGATGTCAATAGATTTATCTCCAGTGAGATTGGACTGCATTTGCTGATGCTGTGGCCTGTGCGCAAGGGGTGCTCTGTCATTTCCAAAAAGGACCCAAGTCAAAGATGGATTGGCACTGCTCTCCTAAGAGAACAACTTTGCTATGTATCATTAGTTACTTATCAAGAGCTGCATGTTGTGTCGTCTGGGCTCTTATTAATCATCCCTTCCTTCCACCATCAAACTGTGAGCATAATTGGATGAAGTTGGTGGCTTACAGTCGCCTTCACATCCATCCTCCTAAGCCACTGTCAGGGAAATGCTGGATTGTGGACATCCACCCAGGAGCGCACTGTGCACGTCTGATTCTGAAATCAGTGTTAGACACTGGTACTACCTTGTCTTGTGTTAGAGAGAGAGAGAGAGAGAGAGAGAGAGAGAGAGAGAGAGAGAGAGATATGGTGCAACCCAACTGGCAGGGAGTCAGAGGAACTCTCCACAGCAGGATGAGTCTGTCAGAGGAAGGTTCCCAGTCACTGGCACATACTGCTCTCTGTCTACCCTGGAGCTCCTGGCCTCTCTGCCCATAGATTTTCTCTGATCCCAGGCAGTTGGAAGTCACAGCCAAGGTGATGACCACCTTGTTGGCCCTTAAAGTTTTTGGCCAAGTGCAGTTAATTGGCCAGGGGATGATCACAAGTCATGCCTAGTCAGTGGACAGGGAAATGTCAGCATACTGGGGAAATGCGTATTCACGTGACTCGGAACTCAGAGCTGAAATTGGAAGGTGGCTTACAGACCAGGCCTGTGTCTCAGGCAAGGCTTTGCCGAGTCTGGCCAGCGTGAGTGCTGGTAGGAAACAAGGACCCAATAAGCAGGATTGAGGGGATTCTCCGGAAAGCTGGAGACAGTGCTCCATGAGACATGAGAGCAGCGAGGTTCAAAGCTTGGGCTTGTAGCTCCTTTCTAAGAAAACTCAAAGTCACAAACTTGGACCAAGGTATAGATGCCCCAGTGCAGGAGTGAGAGGGGTAGGTGATAAAGTTCTGCTGGCAAACTCTCCCCAAGCCCGTGGCTGTCACGATGAACCCCATCTGAAACAGGCGCTCAATAGCATGGCGTTTGTCGGGTAGAATGTTGAGCCTGGGAGGGGCGAGGTCCGTGCTGCTTAGGGCATTATCGTCTGCCACAGACGCCATAGTCTAAGGAACCCAGTGAGCAGAACACACAGACTCATGCTGTTTCTGGAGATCATGGCTCACAGGACACCTCTTATTCCTGCAGCTCTCCCTCACCCCTACAGCTTTCCCTCTCCCTACAGCTCTTGCCCACCTCTGCAGCTCTCTCTCACCCCTGCAGCTCTTCCCTATCCTACCCTCAGACCACAGTTTCCTGCTCTTTGCTGTCCATGACTTGCTACCTTGTGCACTCATGCTCATGGTGCATTGCCTTCTGCCTCTGCTGAGAGGTAGGCTCTATCACGTCAGTTACCTCACCCCCATCTTTATTTCCATGTGAATATTTGGGGCACAATGAATATTTGTTGCAAAAACTGAAATGACTCTAAATGCAACGCAGCTGCATTGAGATCCTGGAACTGAGAAAGACACCAGTGGCTCCTGGGAACATTTAACTAAGGCCTCGTTTAGTTACTTCCCAATTGGTAAACCGTGCTGTGCTCTGGAAAGATGCTGACAAGGGGAGTAGGGGTAGAGGTTTAACTCCATCTCTGCAGTGCTTCTGTTTCAGAAGAGAAGGGAAGCCTCATTTTGGAGAGTGAAGGAGAAAGGTATTCTGTCTTGACGATGATGTAATGTATTTCTCCCTGGCCTGTTGCAGGAGCATCAGGAGAGCATCCTGGGTAATACCATGCAGAGTGTGATTGCATTACTCAACAATCTGGTTGCCTATAAAGACTCAAACATGCAGCTGCTTTATGAGCAAGGTAAGCTGGGAACTGAACCCGGACCCTCTGGACAAGCAGCCATTGCTCTTACTCACCTAGAGCAGCTGGGTCCACCCCTAATACGTAGCTAATACTAATACTAATACTAATACTAATACTAATACTAATACTAATACTAATACTTGATCTCCAAAGTAAGTCTTAGCCATCAACTGACGTCATCAGCCACAGTTTTGAAATTTCGGTTCCAGGTGTTGGAGCTCTGCCTTATATGCATGTTGTGCACCCAACCGCATCAGTATTCCTCCGTCCTGAGAAAATTATGCATCATGCTCTAGTGAGAAATGTCAGCAAAGGTTGTGGGGCTTGGGATGCATAACTGTGCAGTTCATCGCCTCGTCTGTGGACCTGGCTTCCTCTGTTTCTCTGGGCTCTATCCGGAGTGAGGCAGCTTCAGATACGGTGGGAGATGAGAACCGTACAGAGGAGAGAAGCAATCTGAGCTTCAAGTTTGGTGGTGAAAGGCTCGTGAGTCAGAGTGGGATGTGGCCTCTGGACTGTCCCACCTGTGGTGGTGATGGTGACCCAGAATCCTTTGCTTCCTGCTACAGCAACAGTAGAAGCAAGAGC
>JADRCD010221857.1:0-22573 GCA_019843815.1 Montemys delectorum | reverse complement strand
GTGTGTGTGTGTGTGTGTATAATAGGTGTGTGTGTGTGAATGTATGAGTGTGTATAAGTATGTATGTGTATGTGAGTGTGTGAATGTATTCGTGTGAATGTGTGAGTGTGTATGTATGTATGTGTGAGTGAGTATGTGTATATGCATGTGTGTGTGTGTATGAGTGTGTGTGTATGAGTGTGTGTATATGTGTATGTGAGTGTGTATGTGTGAGTGTGTATATGTATGTGTGAGTGTATATATGTATGTGTGAGTGTGTGTGTGAGTTTGTATGTGTGTGTGAGTTTGTATGTGAGTGTATAATAGGTGTGTGAATGTATGAGTGTGTATAAGTATGTATGTGTATGTGAGTGTGTGAATGTATTCGTGTGAATGTGTGAGTGTGTGTATGTATGTGTGAGTGAGTATATGTATATGCATGTGTGTGTGTATGAGTGTGTGTGTATATGTGTATGTGAGTGTGTATGTGTGAGTGTGTATATGTATGTGTGAGTGAGTGTATGTGTGAGTGTGTGTGTGAGTTTGTATGTGAGTGTGTGAGTGTGTTTATGTGTGAGTGAGTGTATGTGCAAGTGAGTATGTGTATATGCATGTGTGCGTGTGTATGAGTGTGTGTATATGTGTATGTGAGTGTGTATGTGTGAGTGTGTATATGTATGTGTGAGTGAGTGTATGTGTGAGTGTGTGTGTGAGTTTGTATGTGTGTGTGAGTTTGTGAGTGTGTGAGTGTGTTTATGTGTGAGTGAGTGTATGTGCAAGTGAGTGTGTGTATATGTGTGTGAGTATGTGTGAGTATGTGTGTTTGTTGTCATTACCTCAGACAGTTGCATATATAATTATGCTTCTTTCACTTTCTTTTCATACAGCACAACCCTGAAAGGAGCTCCATGTTGTCCCTTGATGGACTAATGCAGGGTTGACCCCTCGGACACAGTGAACTGTGTTTGCTCGTGAGAAACCAAAGGAAGGCATGCTTGTCTGTCTTCCTTCTCTGAACTCTCTGCTCCCTTCAGAGGTGGTGATGCTTAAACCTTCCCTAAAGCTTTGCTTTTGTACCACAGGGATGGGGCAAAGGTTACTAGAGAAAAGCAATAGCCATAGATGTCTATGAAAGTTTGCTGCAAAGAATTGAATTATGTAGAATTGAATTGAATTAAATTAAATTATGCCGCAACCTTGCGCCTTTTGGGCCGAATCCAAGGATTCCTTATATGCTGTTGTGGGAGCTGGGGAGTAAGAGGTGGTTTGTGCTTTTATTTTCAATCTGTTGACAATTTATAAGCAATTTTAACAAGTTTGTAAACTGATACCAAGAGCCTATAGCATAGTGAAAGCTACCAGTTCTGAGGAAAATGGGAAACATTCTAAAAAGACAAATTCAAATAGGTTCAGCTCTACAAAAAAGCGTGTACAGTTGAAATGACAGAGCAAATATCAGTGCCATGGTACATACATATGCCAGCTCTATATTTTTATACAACTGAAAGTTTACACTATATTAACTGACACTTTTATATAAAAGTTTACCTTTGCTTCATATATTTTAGTTTTAAAAAAAAAACAGAGAGGAGTTAACTAACCAGCTTGAACTCTTTTCCTTGGGAGCCAGTAAATGCTACGCTATACCTAGTCATCTTTTAATTCAATAAATATTACAAAACGGTTTAGATGATATCTCTATGTGTTTCTCTGTATGTGGATCTGGAGGAGTTTGAAGGGGAGGGAGGGGGCAAGAATAACGCTTACATTTTAAAAAGAAAAGGATACGACAGCACATTTTAGCTTCCAAAGGAGAAAGAGATTGTGATGGCGTGTTGCCACTGAGCTTCTGGTTTGAATGATGTAAGAGTCGGTCTGCTCAGCAGTTATTTGTAGCAGTTTTAATATAGTTACAGATCAGTACATGGGGCTCCTTGATGCGTTGAGGTTCTTGGCAGAGAGGCTTTGGATCTAGCCACAACTCAATGGAAGCATTCCAAAATGGGAAGCTCAAATCCTAGTGTAGATTCGGCCTGTCAAAAATGAATGATTTAAAGTAAATCATACCTCAATTAATACCATGTCCCTTTAATCCCTCATACTGTGTTCACATAGATCTCTTCCAGAATCTGACTTCTGGTACCATTTTATCTTATACTTTTAGAAAACATCCTTTTTATTTGTGTACATGATGTATGTGGTGAGTGTGTATGTGTGTGTGTGTGTGTGTGTGTGTGTGTGTGTGGTGCATGCGTGTGATTGTTGACATGTGTGTGGATGCTCATTGTTCACATATGTATGGATGCTCATATGTATGTGTGTATGGCTGTGGTGTGTATATATGCAGACTTGAATTGATGGTGGGAGATTTCTTGCTCTTTGTTCACATTTCACCTTATTCATTGATGCAGAGTCTCTCCGAACCCCCAGCTTGCCAATATAGCTGTGGAACTAACTAGCTTGCTCTAGGAGTCATGTCTCTGCCTTCCAAGTGTTGGGGCTACAAGCCAGCCTATGCAACTCTTACATACATTCTGTGTTTATATGGCAACTACTGAGCTGTGTCCCAGGCCCCTGGCAGACAACCTCTCAACCTTCAGATTCCTAACTATTGTCCTGGAAAATAACTTAGCCTCTATTACATTCAGCTTTTGAAATCATACAACAGAGGTAATTGTGAATAAGCTCTCTGTAGGATTATTTGTAGGAATAAATGACTTTATTGCTGGGAATTTCCAACATACTCAAGACATTACAAAACCTTAAATGCATCAGTTCAAAATATGAAGATAGTTGCTGGAGGGAGCCAGTTATTCTCCACATTACAGGAATTGTCCTCTAATGAGAAACACAGTACATATTCTAAACTGATGCCTGTGTAGATTTGCCCTAGCAGAACACAGAAATTGTAGAGCATGGGCTGAATATAAAATCCCATGGCTTTCAAATTGGAGTACTTTATATTTTCTTTAGATTATGCTCTTTCAATTTTGCTTCATAAGGCTGGGTAAATTACAAGGAGCAGTTTATAGAGATGGAATTACTGACTGAATCTGAAAGTTTTAAAACTCTCATGACATTAGGCAGCTGAAAGCTCTGGAGGCTCCTAATTGGAAGCCATTTTCCCCTATTAATTGAAAATGAGAATTTTATTTTATTTTTTTCAATTCCAATAAACTACTCAACAGGCCTGTGTGTGAGAAAGTACGCTAGAAGACTCGATAAATTGATATATGTTTTTCTTTACCACGAGAGTCAGTTGGAAGTCTTTGCCTTATCCAATCTAAAAGGTTTCCTGTATGAAATAAGGATGCTAAGTTGAAATTTGAGTAGAATTACATATAGGCCACGGGCACACACAGATCTATGAAAGCTGACTTAGGACGGAGCCAGCATTCACTATGGGCTGTTTGAAAACATGGCATCGTCAGGAAAAAAGTTTGAGGAAAATAGCTAGTGTAGATGGGGAATAGGAAAAAGAAAAGCAAATGCCTACTCCATACACTTCAGAGAAAGGTATAACACAGGGCAAGAAATGCTGAACAAAGACACAAAGTACCTCGCAGACAACATTGAAATAAAGCAGCTTGGTACCAAACACGATACAGAAAGCACTAATCTTAAGACAGAGTTCACTAAATCCAGTATTGAGTTTAGCATCTTCAAGCCAGCAAGAGCCCTGATCAAGAGTGAAAATACATGAGGAATGAAGGTACTCACAGTCATGCAGGAGGATTTGCATCTGGAACATGTCATTGTGCCCCAATGAAGAACTGCAACTTCACATCTAGCCTAATAGAAACATGGGAATGGGGACTCTGGGAAAGTCACCTGTCCTCAGTACCAGCTGCCATATTTCTCTCAGTACTTGTAGAATAGAAGCAAAAAGCCCCTGGGTAGGTGCCTACGGCCATGCTTTGTTATGCAACTTGACACTCCAAAACATGCATCACTCATACTTGTCATGGGAACATGGTGATACAGCCACCTGTTCATAACTACAGAACCCCGTGTGTGGCCCAAGCCTAAGTGTAGCAGTCTGAGAAGGTGAATTCAACCACAGGGATTTGTCTGTTGCCTCTGGCAACTTTAGCCTTGAAGGATGACATGCAGGTAGAGCTTACATAGCTCTACGGTCTTCAGAAAGGTGGATCTTGCTGTTGGAATTCCTGGGAATGACTTTCCTTAGCTTTGTGTTCTGGATATCTACAGTTATATGATGCTACACGATTTCACTGATTCATTATTCAGAAGCAACTGCTTGTAATATTTCCACATTCAGTATAGCATGTCAATATTTTAATAACTGTCTACTTTCTGTTTTATTGGGTTCTTTTTAAAAAGAGGTATACTGACTCCATATATAATTTTTATAATCTTAAACCACCCATAATTTTGGGACTCTAACAGTTTAACATGGCTGCTCACAGTTTTATGTTACTGTATGAACTCAGTTTGCCTACGTTTGCTTGAGAATTAAAAAAAAAAAAGTCTGTTCACTAAGTAGTTTGGTTTACAGTTTCCTCATCTTAATGGCATTGCCTAATTTTTATTTCAAAACCGTTTATTAGCATAGAAAGAGACGGGAACTATCTTTTTCTTTATATGTTGTGATTAGTGTAGTTACTAACTACACAAGACTCATGCATGGCACGCCAGATGTGATATAAGATACACTAGATTTCAGTGTATTTTAAAGGTGTGTAATTTTATACATCGCAACAATATTTATACACTGAGTTGAGTAGGACATAGTAAGATTAACTTGTTTTTATTTATGTGTTAACATCTAAATTGTAAAATTCTACATGTTCCTGCACTTTAAATGATATATGTAACTCACATTTTGTCACTATTAGGAAATTTTGATTCAGAAAATAAGTCATACCTCTCTTGAGAATCAGGAGTAAAATTGTCGTCAAAGCTACAGTTTTAGCAGTTGGTAAAGTGTCAAAAAGATCAATCAGGAGTGGAATGGCTACTCTTAAAACACCTAGCACCTTTTAAATATTAGCCTCGGAAATTCATCTGTTCAGTTTCCCAAGACGAAACGTGACATACACTTAAGTGAACAGATGCTGATGAGAAATGGGGAAGGGTGGAGTGGACTCTTCGCTTGAATGGGTGATTGAGTGAATATCTCTAATTTGAACACAGCCTAAAGTAGTCACTCCTGTGTAATTAAATGTTGCTACTGCTTAGAGATGGTACTCAAGGAAGTTTCACTTGTTGGGGACTTTCAGTAAGGGATGGCTATTATTATATAGTGAGATTTCATGAGTATCATTAACTTCAACCCATGCTGTAGAGAGGAAGGAAAGCACTATGCATTGGTAGTTAAATCTAGTGGCCATAGGTAAAATATTTGATCCACCAACTATGTTATATTGAGAGGGAAGGCAAAAGTGTATGAGGCATGAAATATATTTCTTTTTACATGTGAATGATAGTGTTTTTTTTTTTTGAAGAATGTAAAGATTCGCTTGGATTTTATATAACTGTAAGTAAATATAGGAATGTTTCAGTAGAAAACTAAAAATGTTGAGTCAGTATATACCCATTTTTGGTCAGGTAAATAACAATGCATTTATATGTTTATACGTATGTATATTTTCAGTAAAACTCAGTAAGAGTAAGAAATAATTTTCAACCACACATTTTGAAAATACTTTCAATAAGACATGATATCAATTCTTTATCTTTGAACCTTTATTGCTTTAATAACTTTGGTATCCATTTTGATGTAAAAGTTTAGTGTGAGACCAGTATCTTTTTTTGTTTGTTTGTTTATTTATTTTGTTTTGTTTTGACAGGGTTTCTCTGTGTATCCCTGGCTATCTGGAACTCAGTCTGTAGACTAGGCTGACCTTGAACTCAAAAATCCACCAGCCTCTGCCTCCCAAGAGCTGGGATTAAAGGCGTGTGCCACCACTGCCTGGCTTCCAGTGTTTTATTATACTAAACATATACTTTCTCTGTATTTCAATATGAGTTAAATTTAGGCTCATGTTTTCTGAAGTTTAGGTCATATCAGAATTGACAAAATATTGATGTATCGTTTTTTTTTTTTTTTTTTAAATAGCTAGGACTCATTAGCTTAGCTATGGATATTTTATTTTTTGTCATTTTAAGAGTTCTACCATGTGGATAATTGTACTAATTCAAGTAAAAAATAGTTCAGCTTAGGAACTATTCCATTTTTAAAAATACACAGCATGCTTATAAAATAGACACCTGGTTCAATTTTATTAATCACATGCTGTTTAACTTGCTAATATTACCTTGAAAGCAGACATTGTTGTCAGTGCAAGAATGACAGAAAAACAGCAAAGTAGCAGCATCATATTCCTCTTTTGGGGATCATAGCCTGCGAGAGGGATCAGATAGTAAATGATACAAACATGTAAAAGTAAATTATTTGTTAGATAATGAAAGAGAAAAAGTGAAAAGAGACACCAAGAAAATTCAGTTGTCAGAATGCCTGAACAGTCGTAAATAAACAACATTCCATTATCCCTATGAGTATGGACATTGGAGAGAGCACCTGAAGGTTCAGGGAGACTCTCACAAATGTCCGTCACCCAGACAGAGAGGGCTTAGAACCTGCAGCAAGCAGCACTGTGGGTGGGGGACCAGAGCCTTCAGGAGAGGATCCCTGCCCCACTGCAGTCCCGTGAATAAGATAGAAGACAGCTAGGAGGATGGGTAAACCATGGAGTCAGAGCTGTAGGTGCAGCATTCTGAGGTGGCATCATGGGAAGAGCTTTTGAGACAACGCGAAGAACTGTGATTTGGGTAGGAAGTTAAGAAGGGTTTGGGGCAGGGACTTTGAAACATATTTTAAAAGCTCACTCTTGATTGAGTGCAAGGTCTTTATGTAGCCAAGTCTGTTCTTGGAACAATGAACTCATGTTCAAGTACAATTCCACTGTTCAAAGATTTTTGAAATTCACGTTCTATGCATGTATTTATGTATATATGTGTGTATATGTGTATATATACATAAATACATGCATATAACCTGAATTTCACACACATATATACATAATCTAAGAAAAAGGAACCTTCAATTCCAGAGGAAGTCCATGGGGTGGTTTTCAGGAAGACATGGGGGGAAAGAGGTGGGAGAGAAAAGCATAGAAATAAAGTGAAATAATTATATTTTAATTAAGACTTTTAAAATTTAAAGGCATTGCTCAGGGATTTCAAACTAATGTTAAAATAGTTCCTGCTGGGAAGAAACTTCAGCAGGCTGAGAGGACAGGATGGCACCATGGACTGTGGTTCCATGCGACCACACAAAAGTGAGACTCTCCCACCTCCCACCTCACGTTCAGAAAACAGCATGACAGGAGAGACGCTGGCTGTTCGGAGAAGGGAGTTCAGAACTTCTCAGTGAGTAAAATATCTAATTTGAGACTGAGAACAAATGGGAGTTAATTAGCTAAGGCTTTGGGGAGCAATATCCCAGCATTTACGCTGTGGCTTGAGAGATAATGAGTTTAAGAGAACCCCCGTGTACCATATGAGGCCAAGAGATGAATGGACAGGTGAGTGGGGCAGAAGGCGTCCTGTAAAGGCTTCACATGAACAGGGATTCTATTCTCTGGCCACTAGAGAGCTTTCCAGTAGCCTGAAGGATCACCCTCAGTATCAGAAGATCAGAGCCCCTGCATATAGACAAGGAGTGCTGTAAGCTTTCTTGCTGTTAGTTGGCTCTCACATCACAGAAACACTTCCAAGTGGTAAACGTTTTCCAATTAAAGAGAAAATTATACAAAATTCCATTAGAGCTTTAGACCTTCTTGTCTCTAATTACACTAGAATGTGCAGACGTTTTGAACTTGAACCCGCTTTAGTTGAATTTGTTAATGATACTTTATTACATTTGTTTGAGAAACAAAGCTAAGATCCAAATTATTTTGGCACTTTAGCTAGAAGCCTGAGTAATTTCATAGAGTAATAGGCTTTGGGGCTACCATTTAAATCCCATTAAGGATTTCTGTGTAATCTTGGAAAAAATACTATGAAGCTGCATGGGCTGAGAATGATCCTGCAAAATGGATTCTCAGTGTTACCAGCCAGGGGGCAAAGTTCTATATGAAGCAACTAGCTGAGTTCCAGGCTATCCTAGTGCAGAGTGGACGGACCTGGCCTTGCTAGGAAGACAAACTATTTTCTGTATGCTTTTTTTCTTCTGGGGAATGCCAGCTGGACAGACTAAGTTAAGGGAAGAGTGCAGTGTTTTCCCTTAAAATCTTTTTCCTCTCCTTCCTTCCTTTCTTCCTTCCTTTCTTCCTTCCTTCCTTCCTTCCTTCCTTCCTTCCTTCCTCCCTCCCTCCCTCCCTCCCTCCCTCTCTCCCTTCCTTCCTTCCTTCCTTCCTTCCTTCCTTCTTTCCTTCCTTCCTTCCTTCCTTCCTTCTGTTAAACATACATTATTTTAATAAATATACATGCATAACAAAAATAGACTTTCTTCAAACATTTGAACTATCAACAGTGGATTACGACAGGCTGGGGGAATGGGTCAGTACTTAATGGCACATACTGCCTTTTAAAGAGACTCCAGTCTGTTTCCCAGCATCTGTGTCTAGCACCTCCCAGCTACCCACAACTCCAGAACCTGGCCCTACCCCTACCTCTGTGGACTGCCGGGCTCATGGGCAGATATCCACACAAAGACATACATACATACATACATACATACATACATACATACACATAATTGAAAATAAAATAAATCTAAAGAGAAATAACATAAAAAATATTGGTTACAAGAGGTTTGGGGGAAATGGCTTAGTTACTAAAGTGTTAGCTATACATGCAAGATGTTCAGAGTTTAGGAATCCAGAAACCCACTTAAATGTTGGCAGAGTGTGAGAGCGCAACTTTGACCCCATTCTGAAAGTCAGAAACATGGAACTCCAAGAAAAACCTGGCTAGCAAGACTAAAGGCCTCACTAAACTCTTGTTTCAATTGAGAAATCCTGTTTCAATAAATATAATAGAAGAGTAAATGATGATGATTTGGGGGATCAACCATGGGCAGACCTACTCATACACATACAGACATTCACACCCAAACACAGTATGTGTGTGCATTTCCACTCATGCAAAAGCATGCATACATATATGTATACCACACATATACACATGAAAGATGGAAAGAACATAGAGAGAATTATTACAAGAGTAGGCTAGAAGGAATGGAAGCCGATTGACTCTGGTCATCTTTACATTTTATAAGCTCATAACCATTTTCATTTGTAAATCGGAGCCAGAGCAGATCAGTCATCTACACCAGTACAAGGAAAATTTACAATTCAAATCAAGGCTGGCAGACTTAGTGTTTATCAGAAATTCGTATGTTTTTTTTTTTAATTCATAATAAATTCTCTTTTTACCATACTTATATATACTTGCTACTTGTACACCTCTTCATTTTTGTCTGTAGTCATTGTTTGATGGGATGGTTTTATCCTATGAATCCTGAAGAGTCTTCTTTTAAAACTCCAGGTCCTGAGTGAATTCAGTGGGGAAAAAGAGCCCCAAACTCCAGCCATTGGCTTTCTTCAGAGTATGGCCAACTGGTGCAATAGCTACTCCAGAAGGAAAGCCTCTCCTTCTATCTCTCTCTGTGAGGGGGAAAAAAAAAATGCTGCAGTTGTTGGACACGGGCTAGCAGTTGATTTGGAAGGAACCAGCCAAAAATGTCCCAAACAAATTAATAGCATAGAAACATCTGCTGCTGTTTTATTAGACTTTCACATAAAAACCTAGTTTGCAAGCTGGCGTTTGGAACGCTTCTCTTTACGCTGAACTCTAAGTGTAGCTGCAAAAGACAATCAAGACCATATGCCTTACATTTTGAGGTCCAAATTTCCCTGCATCTCCCTCCAACCTGGGACGGTCGCTTGTAACATGAGTGCTGACTTATGAGACCCATTTTTAAAATCAGACTTTCTTTTAATGGCGTGTTTTTAAGTCATCGAAGCAACGGTATTTGCATCTCTTTTCTTTGGCTATTATTACAATTTAATTTACAAGTTGTTGTAGTCCATATTCATCATTATTTCTGTAATTTTGGCTGTAGCTCAGTGTAACACTTAAATAGACATAATAGTATTAATTATGGATTTTTTTTTTTAAAAAAACCAACTAATTATGGTCCAGGAAAAGCTTCTGATTTTTCATGGAGATGAAAACCATGTAATAACCTATGAAGTAAGTGATTTGGTACAACTAGTTCACTTAGAAGTTTGGCTAATTTTACTTTCAACTCAACCCCCATGAGAAAAGTGGACAAATTTAGTTTCAATATAAAAAAAAAACTCTACATTTATTGTTATTGTGTCATTATGCAACAGGAGCTTTAAAAATGAATCTTGTTCATATTTCTAGTGGGATTCTAGCAATTAGTTCTTGGCTCCTAATCCTGGTGAGGGTGTGACAGGTCCTTTCCTTTTCCTATGTAGGGCACTAACCATTCAGTGTCTAAGACTTTTGCCCCCCCTAGTTTCTGGTGTTGTCCCCCTCCTCAATATTTGTCTTTATCTACATAGGCACACAGCCACATAGACATATCCTCACACGCATCTGAGCAAATACACATATATGTATATACAGAATTCATGCATTTAAAGACTTAAATAAAACTTCCAAGGATATGGCCATCTATCTCTATAAGCTTCTGTTTGTATACAACAAACTCCATTTTCCCTTAGGTCCTCAAAAAAAATGTGAGGAAGTTGCCTTGTAACTTATCTCTGTAGCTTTTGTGATTTTTATCATTCGCATTAAGTTATTTTTGCTCATGTTTAATGGCTCTGAAATCAGGCTAACATTTGCAGCTGCCTTTTATGTTTAGTGAAACAAAGTAACATTTTTTTTTTTTTTCAGTACAAGGAGTGAGGGACCAAATACTCCACAATGCCTCATTTTCCCTATGGACAGAAAATTCCTGTGCTGTTTGTCATCGCCCATTGCTTTACACTTTGGGGGAGATAACTTTTTTTTAAATCTCAGGTTACAAAAAGGACCAAATACCTACAGATGATTGAGAATATTGCATGATTTCTATACAAACTCACTTAAACTATAAAATATCCATTTACATAGAAAAATAGTAACTGAAATGAATACAGTTTCCTTTTTGTCCCCTTTAGGATTTCAAAATTCTTTTGTTACATTGTTTGAAACTGACTCTCTCTATATTATTGCCCAGGCTTATCTCTAACTTAGTGCTGGGCCTCCAGCGCCAGCCCTCCCAGTACTATTAGGATTCTGTGGAAATGCCAGAATGTCTGCCATGGTTATCAGAATTCTTGGTCCTGTTAAACACTTGCTTTGTACGTTTCTCCGTTATAAGTAGTTCTGTCAAGGTTTGACAAAAGAAATGCAATGTTCCTCCTATTAGATACCAGAGGGAAAAAAAAAGTAAGCTCTTTGTGAAATCCAAGGTGTTTTATGGGGACCATGATGCTGAAGTTTATCGCATTGCACACATGGGAATTATCTATCAAAGACCAAGCTGAAGGAATTCTAGTGGCCAAAGGAAGGATTGAGCCTTTGAGGTTGTGAATCCAAAAGATGCTGAAAAGGCCAGTGGAAGATGAAACCCATCAGTTCACACTGGGACTCTTAGCGTAGGTACTGCCTCAAGCCGGCAGAGTCTGCCCAGAGGAACAAGTTGAACAGTTCTTGTTTCTTCTCTCTGCTTTCTTTCCCCTTTCCTTCCTTTTATCTCCTTACCCATTAAGTTAGATGAATGGATGGGTGTCCGGATAAGCCGATGTTTTCCCGGAGAATATTTTTGAGTTTGCTTTTGTTTTTGTTTGTGTTTTCTTCTCTCTCAGCACAATTGTTTCAGTGTGTGTTAGGGGAGGGGTGGCCAGGACCATGAGGTGCAGGGAGTATAATAAAAATTCTTCTCCAAGGTGGGGGACACGGGGGAGGGCGTGAGGGAGACGTGACTTTGAAGTATTAGTTTTTAAAACATTCCCACTGGCAAAAAGCTGAACAACTGTTGTGGTTTCCTTAATTATGTTATATACACAAAAGATGTTTTAGGGAAAGAAAGAAGCCTAAACCAAAGTGCTTGGGAATCAGGACTTGCTCAACTTGATTTAATGGAGATTTTTGTGTGGGGGATGGGAGAAGGGGCATCTGAGCGTTCTTAAAATTTCATTTTTTTGAAACCCTTGCCTTTCTGATAGAATTGATTCTAGAAATGCTGGAAAGTTCTTAGGCAGAAATCAATAAGTAACACCTTATGCGGCTTACAAATCTGGATGTACATGGCAAAGTGAACAGGAAAAGCCCCCAAGGCCTCAAGCCTACACTAAGAGCTGTGGACAACAGCAGGGAAACTGGAGCCGAACAGTGGGAAACTGAGGCAGAAGAGGGACTCTTCCCCGGGGAGGAGCATACTGATTGGGTGTCCCGTGGCAGATGGTCAGCCCTGAAAACATGCAAACAAGGAACACTTAACATTATATAGAATCAACAGCTTATATTTATGTATGCATTTGTATGCCATATACATATATACATGCAGTAACAACTAGTGAAAAAAGAGGCTATTAATTTGAAGATGGAGAAAGGGTTTTGGGAATGAGAAGGTAAAGGGAGAAATAGTTTAACTGTATTAACATTCTCAAAGCTAAAAGAGTTAGTGTAATCATTTCTGGGGAAGTATTTGTATGTATATGTGTGTGTGTGTGTGTGTGTGTGTATGTGTATGTGTATGTGTATGTGTATGTGTATGTGTATGTGTGTGTGTAGAGATCAACCTCAGATGTCCTTCCTCCCTTAGGCGACAGGTAATCTCACTGGTACCAGAGGTTTTGTGATTCAGCTAGACAGGTGTCCAGCAAGGCTCACGGGTGCTCTGATCTCTTCTTCCTTATCAATAAATTTAGAAATGCGTGCCAAAGGGACTAGAAAAGGCTGCCCACTCTCTCCCTACCTATTCAATATTGAACTTGAAGTCCTAGCCAGAGCAATTAGACAGCACAAGGAGGTCATAGGGATACAAATTGGAAAGGAAGAAGTCAAATTATCACTATTTTCAGATGATATGATAGTATACTTAAGTGATCCCAAAAATTCTACCAGAGAACTTCTAAACCTGATAAACAACTTCAGCAAAGTAGCTGGATATAAAATTAACTCAAGCAAATCAATGGCCTTCCTCTATACAAAGAAAGGATAAATAGGCTGAGAAAGAAATTGGGGAAACAACACCCTTTACAATAGTCACAAATAATATAAAATACCTTGGTGTGACCTAACTAAGCAAGTAAAAGATCTGTATAACAAGAACTTCAAGTCTCTGAAGAAGGAAATTGAAGAAGATCTCAGAAGATGGAAAGATCTCCCATGCTCACGGATTGACAGGATTAATATAGTAAAAATGGCCATCTTGCCAAAAGCAAACTACAGATTCAATGCAATCCCTATCAAAATTCCAGCTCAATTCTTCACAGACTTACAAAGAGCAATTTGCAAATTCATCTGGAATAACAAGAAACCTAGAAAAAAACTACTCTCAACAATAAAAGAACCTCTGGTGGAATCACCATCCTGGACCTTAAGCTGTGCTACAGAGCAATTGTGATAAAAAAAACTGCATGGTATTGGTACAGTGACAGGCAGGTGGATCAATGGAACAGAATTGAAGACCCAGAAATGAACTCACACCTATGGTCACTTGATCTTTGACAAAGGAGGCAAAACCATGCAGTGGAAAAAAGACAGCATTTTCAACAAATGATGCTGGCTCAACTGGCAGTTAGTATGTAGAAGAATGCAAATCGATCCATTCCTACCTCCTTGTACAAAACTCAAGTCCAAGTGGATCATGGACCTCCACATCAAACCAGATACACTGAAACTAATAGAAAAGAAAATGGAGAAGAGCCTCGAGCATATGGGCACAGGGGAACATTTCCTGAACAGAACACCAATAGCTTATGCTCTAAGATCAAGAATTGACAAATGGGACCTCATAAAATTACAAAACTTCTGTAAGGCAAAGGACACTATTAATAGGACAGAATGGCAGCCAACAGACTGGGAAAATATCTTTACCAATCCTATATCTGATAGAGGATAATGTCCAATATATACAAAGAACTCAAGATGTTAGACTCCAGAGAAGCAAATAACCCTACTAAAAAATGGAGCACAGAGCTAAACAAATAATTCTCAATGGAGAAATATAGAATGGCTGAGAAGCACCTAAAGAAATGTTCAACATCCTTAGTCCTCAGGAAAATGCAAATTAAAACAACTCTGAGATTCCACCTCACACCAGTCAGAATGGCTAAGATGAAAAACTCAGGTGACAGCAGATGCTGGCAAGGTTGTAGAAAAAGAGGAACACTCCTTCATTGTTGGTGGAATTGCAAGCTGGTACAACCACTCTGGAAATCAATTTAGCAGTTCCTCAGGAAACTGGACATAGTACTATCAGAGGACCTAGCTATAACACTCCTGGGCATATTCCCAGAAGATGCTCCAACATGTAATAAGGATACATGCTCCACTATATTCATTGCAGCCTCATTTATAATAACCAGGAAGTGGAAACAACCCAGATGTCTCTCAACAGAGGAATGGATACAGAAATTGTGGTACTTTTACACAATGGAGTACTACTCAGCTATTAAAAACAATGAATTCATGAAATTCTTGGGGAAATGGATGAATCTGGAGAATATCATCCTGAGTGAGTTAACCCAGTCACAAAAGAACACACATGGTATGCACTATTTGATAAGTGGTTATTAGCCCAGAAGCTCAGAATACCCAAAATATAATCCGCAAACTACAAGAAACTCAAGAAGAAAGAAGACTAAAGTGTGGATGCTTTGTTCCTTCTTAGAAGGGGGAACAAAATACCCATGGAACGAGTTGCAGAGACAAACTATGGAGCAGAGACTGAAGGAAGGATAATCCAGAGACTGCTCCACCTGGGAATCATTTCCATATTCAATCATCAAACCCAGACACTGTTGTGGATGTCAGCAAGTGCTAGCTGACAGGAGCCTGATAAAGCTGTTTCCTGAGAGGCTCTGCCAATGCCTGCCTAATACAAAAGTAGAGACTCACAATCATCCACTGGACTGAGTACAGGGTCCCCAATGAAGGAGTTAGAGAAAGGACCCAAGGAGCTGAAGGGTTTATAGCCCCTGAAGATGAACAACAATATGAACTAACTAGTACCCTCAGAGTTCCCAGGGACTAAAACTACAACCAAACAGTAAACATGGTGGGACTAATTGCTCCAGCAGCACATGTTTAGCAGAGGATGGCCTAGTCAGTCATCAATGGGAGGAGAGGCCCTTGGTCCTTTGAAGGTTTATGCCTCAGGGTAGGGGAATGCCAGGGCCAGAAAGCAGGAGAAGATGGGGTGTTGAGCAGGGGGTAGGGGGAGGAAACAGGGTTTGTTTTTTGTTTTTGTGTTTTTGTGTTTGATATTTTTTCGGAGGGCTAACCAGGAGAGGGGATGTCATTTGAAATGTAAATAAAGACAATATCTAATTAAAAAAAATAGGAATGTGTGTCACATCTGGCTTCCTACATAGGTGCTGGCAACCTAATTTAGGTCCTCAGGCTTAGGCAAGGAATATTTTACCACCTGAGCTACAGTCCATGCCTGGCTTCATTACAATTGAAAGTGTATTGGAGAGTGCTGTTGGATTCATTACCTTCATTTAAATTTGAGAAACATGAACTTTCGAGGAAAATGGGTTATGTTCTTTATAAGATCCAACGTTGTGGACTCTTAAGACACACAGGAATCACATGGAAGCAGTTCACGTATAAAGGAGGACTTCACAAGATTATTTTATAAAATCAGCCTATGCTGTGACCTAGTAACACATGGGTCCAGTCTGTTCAGTTTCAAGTGGCTTAAAATGAATATGCTCAGTTAATAGTGTCGCACGCGCAGGCATTGCATGAAGATTTTCCTCGGTTGGACATGCTCTGCCCCCTTATCTCTTCCATTTTCCACATTGTCAGGTCTTCCTTTGTTGCTGACTTTCTAGTCAAGATTGATTTTTATGGCCTGACTCATTTCTATGCTGCCACTTTTTAATCCTGTGCCTTACAGGAGGAACCTGAAGAAAAACTTATTTCAGAGTTTGTTTCACAGAATGTTCTTAGAAACAATCCACAAAACAGTGTGCCAAACATGACCACTCAGTCGTGGAAACCATCCTAATTACAAGAAAGCATCGCGGAGACTAGTTCTTACGTGTTACACATGATCATCATTATAACTGTTTCTCACATATTATACTTTATAAAAGGAAGAACATACTGGGAAGAACCTTATAAGATGCATTATCTGTAAATGGTAGCATAGATGTTGTTAATGGCGATGATGAGCCCCATGGGCGCTTTTCCCTAGCATCTGTGGCATAAAAATATCCTGTAAATTTTCAATCTTCTATTTCTTGAGTTCAAAGGAACTTTTTGGGCTTAGTAAACAAGTCAAGGACCTCTTCAAACTATAATCTTGTTTGGTTTTGTTTCATTGTTTTTGCTCAATAGTTCAGTGAGCCCATCCCAGCCCTTCAACATGTTTTCTTACATATTTGAAATATTCTTGCTATCACGTGGGAAAGAGATATTGGTGACCTCTGCTGACTTCCCTTGATTAGGAACTCTGCAGTGTGTTTCTTGTCACATTAATGGCCTTCGTGTCTAGTTTGTGTTCTAAAAGAAAAGAAGAGGACTGGTTTTGTCTTGAAAAACCCTTTTTTGAGACCCTTGCAGGTAGTAGAATAGATGGCAGCATGTTGCATCGTTGCGTAGATGTTCTTCAGAAACCGTCATCCTTCGTAAAGAGACACAAGAAGTGATCGAGCCCAGGGAAACATGCTTCTTTGTAGAAATTAACTAGAAGATTCAAACACTCTTGAATTCTCCTCTCTGCATTGTCTGTCCTGCTATTCTCCTTATGAAGAGCTCTCCCAGCTTCAGCTGGTTAGCCTGTTGAATCAGCTTATCTTACTCACAAAGGAATGGAAATAATGACCAGAATAATGGCCACCCATCTGCAAGGACATAACACTTATGATGTTTTCTTTTAATGAATCAGATTGATATGAGATGAAAAAAATATTTCTAATGTGCTTTACTATGATGACACTAAAAATTCGTACAGTGCCATGCAACTGGAAAATAGATGGTCATGAATACACAGGAACTATTTCCTTTCCTTGTCATTGCATGCATCACAACTGCGAATGTTTTGCCAGATATTTCCAGAATATTCCAGTGCTTAAATAATTTAATGGCATTTTATTTACAAACCACTTTTATTTCTATTTGTTGAACAAATAATGAATTATGAAAAGAGTGGTATGTAGGCAACATGCCCTAGGCACGCTTTTTCCATTGCCTTTGGATATGCCATCTGTGTAGTTACAACTGGTCACTTGGTTTACATCCTTTTGTCATTTATGTTTTTCAACTTAAATGTTTATAGCCCAGATGTTTTGATTTTGCATAAATATCATTTCTTAATGATAGAATGAGAATAGAATTTTAAAAACCGCTAATGAAAAACTAACATTGTGATTTTAGTTTTTGAAACTAATATTCTTTAGGGAAGTTTTAAACTTTAATTATGTGTACGCCTATGCACTTGCATGTAGGTTTGGCCATGTGAATGCCTGTGGCTATAGAGGTCAGAACAGGTCCCCCAGAACTGGAGTTACTGGATGCTTGTTAGCCATAAGACATAAATCCTTCTGGAAGAGCCCCAAGTACTCTTACCTGCTAAGCCAAGGGTCTGAGTCTGAAAGCAACCTTCTTTTAAACATCTTTTCTTTCATATAGGAATACTGAGTAAATCCGATACCATAAGATTTTTGATTAAAAAGGTGAACTATAAATCATATATTTTAATCTTAGAGTATTAAGAGGCAATTTCATAATTGAACATTTACTGAACAAACTTTCAGCCAGACAGATCAGATGTTAGGCATTTGCTCATCCTATCCGAAATCTTTCCTGTTTTGAAGTATAGCCTTATTACAATGAAATCCAGTCTAAAAATTGTTCTTATTTTGCACTTGAACCACAGTAAGAGCCAAGATTTTAAACTCTACTAAATACAAAACAAACAAAAAGACTTTATATATTTATGTTCATTTAGGAGAATACCAGTAGTGATGTATTATTTTGAAGTATACAGTTAATATGTTTGGAGATATTTAAAATTTATATTGAGAACAATGTATTTTCACTATTGCTGTAGACGAACATCTACTTAAGACTGTTAAATTGATTGTTGTTTTATATCAAACAACTTTTATAATACTTATTTTTATTATAATATTTTATAAATTTTAAGGTATATGACAAAAAAAGATATTGTAGGTATTGAAGAGGGGGTCTCTGGGAGGAGTGGGGGTACAAAAGGGAAACAAGAATGTGATTTAATTCTATTTACTTAAAATATGTTTTTAAATGTTAACAAATTCAGAAAAATTGAAATCATGTAACTTTTCTCATCATAATCCAATAAAAGTTAAAAAAAAAACCAGAAGAAAATTCACCTATGAGCTTTTTTGACCAATTTATTAAGAATGTCCCTTATTTAACACAGCACCGTAAGTATTCTGATGGGTGCTTAGTAAAGAAGGTGAAAGCTTTCAGAACAAGAGGGTAACCGGCTCATACTTCATTAGCACAAATAGTAGATTCAGTTGGGTTCTCCCCACAGTAGAATCCTACACATCCTTTGTATTTCCCTTTCCTACAAATGGGATGGAAGGAAAGCTGTGGGAATTTGTAGCGAGCAAAGAGAATCCTAAGAATGTCTGAAAATCTTGAACATGATGCTAATCTATCACGTCATCACTTCTGGAACTCCGGGAGATAAACCGTCCCAGATGCATTCATCCCTCCTCATCCAGCCTTTCTTGCCACTAGGCATCGTCATGTAAGGATAGCTCTGCTCTCCCTTCCCAGCTTCCCGTGCTCCGACGTTCCTACCAATGTCTTCCCTCCAGACCGTGCTAAGTAAACCCCTATGAGTAATCTCACCTGTAAGATGTCAGTTAGGGAAGCATGAAAGAACACTAAGCTGCTCTTCATAGACGTCTCACTGAACTGAAAATTTCCAAATTGCTCTACCTCTGGGTGACTTGATGTTTTGACATGTCTGCGTTTCTATATGTTTGCCCAGTTGGAGATCTAAAAATATATGATGAAATTTCTTTTGATCTTCTTTGTTGAACATCTGAAAAAGTTTACTTAGCATGTGGTAACAATTTTAATTTGCGAGCATGCTGATAATAAAAAGATGTTATGTGCATGCGTGCATCCACAAGTTAAAAATGAGTTCACGTTTTATTTGTTCTCTGCATTGAGCTTGCCCAATTCTGTCTTAATAAACAGGACTATTAAGCTTGTGGCTTTTGGTAAGTCAATGCAAAGTAAACAAAGTCTGAGTCAATCAAAATTTTTGATATTATCTGTGCCTGGTACCTAGTAATTTTATGTATTTCAGGCATCTGCTGGAACATGCTTATTTGATACCTCAGTGAAAATATCACATGTAGTGCCTGTGAGCAACATGAATAGGTAACTTGTTTTAAAAATATTATGAATTGCTAATGAAAGTCATTTTAAGCAAAAAAAAAATCCCCCAAATTATAATACACCATATGCTATACTTTGAAAAACAATTTTTACACACACATCAACTTGAGAGAATATTTTCTAAATAAAATATTCCCTCTTTATCCTAATCCCAGATGTGAAATATGAGGGGAATTTTTATACATTTCTCAGTGGTTTAATTATTTCAAGTGTTTAAACTTATTTTTTAAGAAAAAGGAAATTTTTAAATCTAGTACTTAATAGAACATTGCATTACTGTTCTCTGTTTCCTTATATCTTAAAGAACATTCATTAGATTATTGGCTTTTACAACTACTTTTGAGTGTTCATGCATGGAGTATGCCAGGGCATATGTGTGGAAGCTAGAGGGATATGTGTGGATACTATTTCTCCCCTTCCCGTATATGGGATCAAGAGATAGAACTTAAGACATCGGGCTTGGCTACAGGCAACTTTATCCACTGAACCATCTCACCTACCCAAAATACTCATTATACAAAAAAACTGAGCCACTGTCTACTTCATTGTGTTTTGTGATCTCATGTAAAGCATCACTTGATTCACAACCGAAACATTCTTTTTTTTTTTTTTTTTTTTTTTAAAGACAGGGTTTCTCTGTGTAGCCCTGGCTGTCCTGGAACTCACTCTGTAGACCAGGCTGGCCTCGAACTCAGAAATCCGCCTGCCTCTGCCTCCCAAGTGCTGGGATTAAAGGCTTGAGCCGCTACCGCCTGGCAAATAGAAACATTCTTAAGGTTAATGTATTACTATTGAGAAAGTCTGGAAATTGGAAATAGTTTTATTTTTTTATATAGAATCAAACATTTAGATATTTTACTGGTTACTCAACTGTTGCCATTGTCCCCAGGAAACCCCCTGCAGTCTCTCTGAATGCTTTCTTGATATTTCTCCTTAGTTAGCTATGCTCTTTGAACATTCCTGTCTGTCCTGGAGTAAACAAAGAAGCTGATTAGACGGTAACAAAAATGCTAGTCTATGCAGTGGGGGCCAGATCCCTGCTTCTACCTAAAGATAGGGCCTTTTCATGCCACATATATGTTTAGAAGGATGTGGAGTTTAACATAAAGATAATAGGACAATTTTGAAAATATTGATTGACAGGGTAGGATTTGAACTGTCTTTGTTCCTACTAATAGCTCCTTTTGCATTTATCGTATTCTCTGACTCACAGGGATGATCTAGGATCCCCTACCCGGCCCCCACCCCCACCCCTTCATTGTATGCCTGAAACCACAGAGAATAATGCATCCTGTGTTTTCCTTCTAGATATACATCTTTAATGAAGCTTAATTTATTAATTATGCAAGAGCTTAATAACAATAATTGACAATAAGAAAAATTAATATCCTATAATTAAAGTATAAATGTGATCTCTATAGATATTCTACTTTTTAAAATCTTTTTTACTTAAGGGAAGTACTATACAATTTTTCTTTTAGAAATGCAAATTGCCAGCATCAGAAAGTTGTAACGCAGGGCCATGAACGATTAAAATGAGAGATCTGTAACGTGAAGACTGGGACCACACATGAGCAAGGAATCCAAAATGGACATTGAGTGAGTAAAGTGAAGGTAGCATATACAGTGTGGAAACATGAGAGATGACTCATGTCCCATGCAGGACTCAGAATGGCACAAAGTGGCAAAGCTATGATGTCTTTAGGTCTGAAAATTTCCACTTACTATCTTCAGAGTAGTGTTGACCAGAGGGAACAGACTCAAGGAACAGAAACCTTCACACAGAGAAGGCTTTTCTATTCTTTTACTGACAACTGGTGTTGAAAGACTCTACTGAGCAATCATGGCATTCCCTAAGCTATCCGAAGGCTTTGTTCTCAAAGCATTGTAAGGGGTGAAAGATGAGAGATAATGATGGAGGTAAAATGATCAAATTATGAACTACAATGTGCTGTAACATTTTCTCTGTCCAGTCACATTAGGTCAGTGAGAGGCCTGTGATTGGACAGGAATAGAGAGGTGGAGCGAGAATTGGAGGAGGAGAAGGGTCAGAGGGCAGGTGGAAGGTGGGGATCATAGAGACAGACAATGAGGACGAGCCTGACCCCAACAGGTTATACAACCAAGCAAAGGTTTTTATAAAATAGATTAAATGGGTTACAACATTGTCTTTATTATTTGGTTCTGCAATTATTGTATTGGCATCTTGTAAATTGTGATTTTATTATTATATAAATCTGATTGGATATTAAGGCCTTAAGAGTCATGCTTTACTTCCCGGGTATTAGGCGCTAATTAGATAAATGATTGTGGGGGTGTATAAAGAGTTGCATGTGAGTGAGATGTAGCTTGCTGAGGGAAAGTAACAAAACCCTGCCAGGTACTGTCAGAGCCTCTCAGGAGACAGCTATATCAGGTTCCTGTCAGCCTGTACTTGCCGGCATCCACAATAGTGTCTGGATTTGATGATTAAATATGGGAAGGATTCCCAGGTGGAGCAGTCTCTGGATTGTCCTTCTTTCAGAATCTGCTCCATAGTTTGTCTCTGAAAACCCTTCCATGGGTATTTTGTTCCCCCTTTTAAGAAGGAACAAAGTATCCACACTTTGGTCTTCCTTCTTCTTGAATTTCTTGTGGTTTGTGGATTGTACTTTGTGTATTCGATCTTCTGGCTTAATATCTACTTATCAAAGAGTGCATACCATGTGTGTTCTTTTGTGATTGGATTACCTCACTCAGGGTGATATTCTCCAGATCCATCCATTTCCCTAAGAATTCCATAAATTCATTGTTTTTAATACCTGAGTAGTACTTCATTGCTCGGGGCCGACACCCTGACCAACAGGAATGAAGGACCAGCACACCACTTCCTTCCAGCAACAGTTTACTCAGGAATGACTTGCTTAACAGTTACAGCAGAGTGGCCCCGAGCCCCACCAGGAGTCTGACTATATACCTTTTGTAGGAC
>JADRCD010221856.1:14626-25446 GCA_019843815.1 Montemys delectorum | reverse complement strand
GAGGTGTCTCATGAGGTAATGAGCAAACAGCCAATCAGAGATGAGCATGCCGCTCCAGGGCATATATAAGCAGTGCTTGTGGGGGTGTGGGGGGTCGCCCTCTGGAAGATGGAATAAAGTATGGCTGCAGAAGAATCTTGCCTGTCGTCTGTGTGTCTGTCCTGCGCGCACGACAGTATCAGGCCTTGGGCCTCCCCTTGAGCTGGATCCCACCTTGGGCCTGTCACTGGATCTTCTTTTCCTCTCCATTTCCATCCCTGCAGTTCTTTCAGACAGGAACAACTATGGGTCAGAGTTTTCTTGACTGTGGGATGGCAACCCCATCGCTCACTTGATACCCTGGCTTCCTGCTGAAGGTGAGCTCTACAACTTCCCTCTCTCTACTGCCATGCATTTCATCTAATGTTTAGTAAGGATGGTTTTGTTAGATAATCACAGCTTGATGGATAACCACCTTAGAATATTTTCTGTAACTTTTTACAGTTTTTGCTAACACACTCAACTGTGCAGAGACCTATGGGCTTAATTTTGGATGAGCTATGGGTCATTTAAGGGTCTATTCTTTTGAAAGCCAAACTCAGAGAAAGAACTTTAAAATATGATTAAAGAGATTGTGTTTCTTGGGTCCTGATACTCTGCTCTTCAGTTCATACTTTCTATAACAGAGGAAAACAACAAAGTGTAATGGTTGTTCTTGCTAGATTTTATAAAACATGGCATTGTACTACAATCTACTCTTTATAGGTAGCTGGATTTCTAATTCTTAAAGAAATAAAAGGATATTAGACTGATCTGTATATTTTACCTTTGATTTCAAAATTTTTGTTCTATTTTTTTTTCTCAAAAACAAGTCTGCTTGATATACAGAGTTGTCTTTGTTATAAAATTCAATATAGTCTATTTACATCATAGATTGTTTAGCCTGTAAAGTTAAATGTGCCTTTGGAATAAATATTTGAACTTTTTAGGATACTAATTTTTTTTCTTTTAGTAAGGCTGGATATTATGGTCTGGGCCGGCTGATGCCCAGAACAGACCTTGGGCGCAAGCTCCACAGCCAGTCCAACAACACCCAGAGGAAGGGCCACTCCCAGGCGCTCTAACACTCCCAGAATCAGAGGTGAGGAGGACACAACATCTGTCCCAACACCGGGAGTAACTGGGACCAGCGGGACTAGGCACACTGGAACTCTGCCAGCCCAGTGGTTTGGGTTCCTTCTGATCTGTCTGGGGCAGCTGGTGCCCTGATCAGACCTTGGGTGCAAGCTCTGCAGCCAGTCCCAAAACACCCAAAGGAAGTTCCACTCCTGGGTGCTCTAACAAGCCCAGGATCACAGGATCCCAGAATCACAGGATCACAGAGACAGCTTGACTCTAAGGAGTTCTGACACAACCAGGATCACAGAAAGGACAGGCTCTGGACAGATTTAGGAAGGGCAGGTAGCACTAGAGATAACCAGATGGTGCAGGGCAAACATAAGAATATAAGCAACACTAACCAATTTCTGATATTTGGCATCATCAGAACCCAATACTCTCACCATAGCAAGTCCTAGATACACCATCACACCGGAAATGTAAGATTCAGATATAAAATCACTTCTCATGATGATGATACAGGACTTTAAGAAAGACATAAATAGCACCCTCAAAGAAATACAGGAGAACACAGGTAAACAGCTAGAAATGCTTCAAGAGGAAACACAAAAATCCCTTAAAGAACTACAAGAAACACAATAAAACAGGTGAAGGAAATGAGAAGAACTATCCAGAATCTTAAAATGTAAATAGAAACAATAAAGAAATCACAAAGAGAGACTGCCCTGGAGATAGAAAACCTAGGAAAGAAATCAGGAGTCATAGATGCAAGCATCACCAACAGAATACAAGAGATAGAAGAGAGAATCTCAGGGGCAGAAGATACCATAGAAAACATTCACACAACTGTCAAAGAAAATACAAAAACCAAAAAGCTCCTAACCCAGAACATCCAGGAAATCCAGGTCACAATGAGAAAACCAAACCTAAGGATAATAGGTATAGAAGAGAGTGAAGACTCCCAAGGTAATGGACCAGTAAATATCTTAAACAAAATCAAAGAAGAAAACTTCCCTAACATAAAGAAAGAGATGCCCATGAACATACAAGAAGCCTAAAGAATTCCAAATAGACTGGACCAGAAAAGAAGTTCCTCCCACTACATAATAATCAAAACACCAAATGCACTAAACAAAGAAAGAATTTTAAAAGCAGTAAGGGAAAAAGGTCAAGTAACACATGAAGGCAGGCCTATCAGAATTACATCAGACTTCTCACCAGAGACTATGAAAGCTAGAAGATCCTGGGCAGATGTCATACAGACCCTACAAGAACAAAAATGCCAGCCCAGGCTACTATATCCAGCAAAACTCTCAATCATCATAGATGGAGAAAGCAAGATATTCCACGACAATTTACATAATATCTTTCCACAAATCCAATCCTACAAAGGATAATAGATGGAAAACATCAACATAAAGAGTGAAACTATACCTAGAAGAAGCAAGAAAGTAATCTTTCAACAAACCCACACAAACCTAATTCCATGTCTTACAACAAAACCAACAAGAAGTAACAATTACTTTTTCTTAATATCTTAGTATGAAAATAAATATTACCAACACATCCTAATCGATTGAAATCCAAAAATATGAAGAATTAGAAATTTGTTGACTGTCATCCAATGGTCTCTCTAATTTGGTAGTTGGAGAAATAGGTCCAATATTGTATAGTCCATGTACACTTTCAGCTTGTATGTTTTTGAAAGTGTCTCTGTGTACAACATAATGGCCTTGAAATCTTGCTTCTCCTATTGCAGCCTCTCTATTAGTAGCATTTTTTATTTCATGTTTTTACACTATGATATGGTTTTCAGAACAGTTTACATATTTCAAAAATATTTATATACCCAAAAGAAACATAGACAATCAAATTGGGAGGGGGCTTATAAGAGAACAACAAAGAGTGAGACTGAAGGTTTTGCTTGATATTTGTAAACCTTGTATCAAGTTAGAAGAAGAGGACTTTATAAGTTATTCTTTCTCTGAGATGAATGCTTTTATTATCACAGCCAATGAACCAGATTCTCACCCACACCTAATGTCTCTGCCACCCTCCAAGCAGAACCATTGTTCTTTGAAACAGTTGGTGAATGACTTTATGGATGACCATCTTAATACCTACACCATTTCTTAAATGAATGTAACCTGTTCTCTGTGGGCTGAGAATAAAGTCACTCACTCAAGTAAAATAGCTTTGACCATAGCAGGAAGTCTGTAACCAAAAATCGGGCCTACAATTCATTTCTTGGTGCAGCAGGACTGTCAACTCTCAGCTTAGCTAAGATCGAGGTAAAATCCTTTGGTGATGTGAAGGTCATTGAAGTACAGCCTTATTACAATGAAATCTAGTGTCTTAAACTTGTTCTTATTTTGGGCTTGTACCACAGTTAGAGTCAAGATTTTAAACTCTACTAAATACAAAACAAACAAACAAAAAGACTTTATATATTTATGTTCATTTAAGGAAATACTAGTAGTGATGCATTATTTTGAAATATATAGTTAATATGTTTGGAGTTATTTAAAATTTATATTGAGAAAAACGTATGTATTTTCAGTATTGCTATAGACAAGCATCTACGTAAGACTATTAAATTGATTGTTGTTTTATATCAAACAACTTTTATAATACTCATTTTTATTGTTATAATATTTTATAAATTTTAAAGAATATGACAAAAAAGATATTGTATGTATTGAAGGGAAACAAGAAGGTGACTTAATTCTATTTACTTAAAATATGTTTTTAAATGTTAACAAATTCAGATAAATTGAAATCATGTAACGTTTCTCATCATAATGCAATAAAACTTAAAAAAAAAAAAAGAACTTTACTCAGGTGACCTTTCTTAACCTTCAGGGTATTTAAAAAAAGAAAAAAAAAAGACTGGATATTATTTGTCCATGAAGTTATGTTGACTTTATATTTTGTGTAGCAAAGTAAATTGTACAAATATCAATATAGTTTTTATTATAAAATTTTATTACATTAAAGAAATATTTGGGAGGCAGAGAGATAGCAGAATCGCAAAGAATAATTACTCTGCTTACAGAGGACCCAGGTTCAATCCTCAGTACCAGGATATTGACTAACAATACCCAAAATTCCAGTTCTAGGAACTTTGACACTACCTTCTGACTACTGTGGGCATTAGGCACACATATCGTACCCTTACATTCATAATGTAAACCCTCATATGAATAAAATAAACATATCTTTTTATTTATTTTTATTGGTTATTTTATATATTTACATTTCAAATGTTATCTCCCTTCCTGGTTCCCCTCACAAACCCCCTATCCCATTCCCCGTCCCCTGACTAAATGAGGGGGCTCCCCCACCCACCCATTTACTCCCTTCTCACTGCCCTAGCATCTCCTTACTCTGGGGTATTGAGCCTCCACAGGACCCAGGGCCTCCACTCCTGTTGATGCTAGATAAGGTGAAATAACTTCAAATTGCTCATTTAATCTTAAAAGCAAAACAATTATTCTATTCAAAAAAGGACATATATATATATATATATATATATACATTAATCATTCTTTGACTCTATAAATGATTTACTAGTAAAATTCCTGTTAATGAAAGAATAACTGAATTTAATGGGCTCATCACTTATCAAATTTGCTCTCTTATCATGTTGCCCTAATTTTTACATGGAGGTCTAATTGCAATTTAATTATGATACTTGATTTTATTATAATAAATTAACATATGCCAGTCACAGCTATATAAAATATCTAATTCTGCAATATCTACAAATTAATAAGTTACAATATAGAACTAAATAAATGACAGTCTGAAAATTAGGCAATTCCTTTTTCTTTGTTGGTCTGGTTAAAAAGACATATTAAATGCTTTATATCATCTCATATTAAATGTTGATTTATTGACTGTTTGTTACATAGTGTAGTTGATGATGAACTTAATATTTTACCCTATTGTTTTATGTTATTTTCTGATATAAATTTCCCATTGATTTGATTCATTCTCCTTTGATTAATTATCCCTTATTGAGCACACTTTTACTTTTAATGTCAGCACAAGCCAGTGCCTGACCTTCCCTAGAAGTGGTAGACACCACTTAACAATACCTCTGGATTCAGTGTCTTTGATGGATCCTTCTTTTCATTTAAAATTTATTTGTCTCCTTGGCCACTTCCTGGAGGCTTTCTTCAACTGAAAACTCCAAAATGTCACCTGTAATTGATTATTAAACATTCGTGGACTCATTTAATAGTAATAA
The DNA here is from genome assembly GCA_019843815.1 of Montemys delectorum. Classification (NCBI taxonomy): domain Eukaryota; kingdom Metazoa; phylum Chordata; class Mammalia; order Rodentia; family Muridae; genus Montemys; species Montemys delectorum. The sequence goes on along the minus strand of JADRCD010221856.1, from coordinate 20,096 downwards.
GTATGCATCTTACATATATCCTCACTTTCTAATGGGTGAGTTTTTACTGGATAAAAACAATTGATATCACATTTCATTATAGATGCTTAAAAATCAGCCTGACTCACAGACATTTATAAACATAAAAATGATAAGTAAATACTTATGACAATGAGAAATCAATTGTATTAGTATTCCTACTAGGAATGATTTAGCCAAAATTATTTTAGTTATAAATCTTAAAAATTAAGACACTCTTAGTATGTGTTTGCAACATTGGGCTTGCTGGAATGCAAATGCTTCATTTGAGAAAAAAAATTTTCAGAAAGAATACAAAATAACAAAAGAATACTACCTGGACAATAGAGTATTAGTTATATGAGGAGTCAGAACATCAATATCCTTTTGATCATTTTAGAACCATAAAATTGATTTTTGTCTGTTGTGCACATGCATACATATGTGTGTGTGTTCGTGTGTGTGCAAATGTTTGTGCACAGATGTGTCCATGTAGATATGTTTCATTGTTCTATGAACTGAGATTTGTTTTCTGTTAGGTATTAAAATACAACATATTATAGCTTGAAATATAATAATGGAGACACTACATTCCAGGATAATTAGAATATATTTTAAAGCAATTAGATAATGCACAATGTGGTTTAATATAGTCAATATACAATTAATATAAAAATGTCATGAGATATTTCTTTTATTCAGTTTTAATCATTGTTATTTGCCCTTGAAATTCTTATCAGTAAATATATTAGCATTCTTTATATTATCTTACGTAGTGACTTCACTTACCTGTCAGGAGGTAACCTTCAGGAATTTTGCCATTAATATATTAATTATTAAATACAAATAATTAATTTTTGTTCCTATAAGAACAGTATCAATACATGCTACAGGGACCAATGAATCCTTGCAGAAAAATTATCTTATCAAACCAGTAAGTACTTTAGATATTCTATTGTGCACATATCCCTGCATAAACGGAATTAGTTTTTTAAGGGCAACTCAAGGGCTGTTGCATGCCTTCAAGCAGTATTAGACACATGCTTCTCAATATGTCTCTATGCATATATGGCCACTTTAAGCATGGTTTGGTCAGTGACTTTAGTCTTTACTTTCATGGCTAATACCACTTACCTAGTATGGAATTGTTCTCTCTTCTGTTTTGTAACTACTTGAATGTAAAAGACTCTCCCTGTGACTTCCAATTCTTGGTTTAAAAAGATAAACAGTGAGTAGAATAAAGGAAAACTGAGACTATTGTAAGCCCTAAATCTAAACAGTTTGGGATTATACTTCAGTGAGACAGCAAATATTTCTTCTGTAACATAACAACCACAAAGCTCTCCTAATGGTCTCTTTCCAATCCAGAAGTTCAAAAGTTCCCAATTGCACATCACAATTCTGTACATAATTGCCTAGAAAGTAAGAGAACACTGGTGCTGGAGAAATTACTCGGTCCACAGAGTATTTGTTATAGAAGTATGATGAACTGAGATTTCCAGAACTTATGTAAGAACCCAGTTGTTGGCACATGTCTGCAATCTTAAGTGGCTGGGGAGGCAGAGGACTTCAGGATGACCTCTGTAGCTAGCTGGTCAGTGTAGCTAGGTGTTCAGAGCTGGGAGATCAAGGAAAACATTTTATGCTGGTATCTTCTGTATGTGCATGTGCACATACACCCACGCACACACTAACATACACAAAATGGTATTTATCATATTTCTTCTATGTAAAATAAGAATGTTAATCAAGGTGGATTTTTATATAATACACACTCTAATGATTTATATGGAACTATAAATAATTTCTTTAATGAAGAAGAGTCTCTTTATTAGAACAGATAACCATCGCATTATGAAATCATTTAAAAGTCTATAATAGTGTAATATATATTCTTAAAAATACAGGGCAAATTTGATCCCTTTCATTAGAATTATTGATACTGTAACACAGCAGAACACCAGAGAGTTAAAGAATTGGTCTTCGAGCTGTTTCTGGTAATTGGAGTCTGTTATGTTACATCATATTCCACCTTAGACTAAAAAGACAAATATGGAAAGCCAATGGAAGATTAGCCACTTTTAAGGGATCTTAGAATTATCCTGTGTCCTGAAGACTCCAAACGAGTTTTATCATAGTGCACTTTTTTTTTAAATGTATCATATGAATTTGGCTTGACTCTAACAGTGTTAGGAAAAATGTATTAACTCACATAGATGGCAATATTTCAAATTTTTTGAAAGTGGAACATTCAAAAGCAAGTCATAATATTTTCTTTAAATGAAGTATGATATTTTTCAGTACAGATTACAAAATTATTATGCATGGTTTCTTTAGAAAATATGTGTTTTAAGTTATTTCCCTACACTGATAATATCAAACTGTGTTAGTTATTTAAGGTTTAAAGCATACCTCTTATCATTAAACTATTTTAATAGCTTAAAAATTGTAGACTAATTATATCATACAACTTAAAAGTATTATAGGGAAATTATATTTTAAAATGTTTTGCAATGTCCTATGGAGCATCAGCAAGTGAGATATTGTGAATTAATAGAGGGCGTATCCAACTAAATTGAAATTGGCTCAAATATTTGATTTTCATATTTGTTCACATCTTACACAATTAATTGGGCATAATTTCCAAGTAACTCTCAATGCAATGTTAATTAAAACCACATTCTTGCCAAAGTAAGGATTCTATGGTCTATTTTGTTTTAAAATATTGCAAGAATGTGCAGGTAGTTTCACTTTTAATATGAAAAATCCTCTCAAGCAAACATAAGCTCTAATCTGCATAGCTCCATGAGATTTTCTAAGTGTCTATGGGAGGCCATTGTGAAGGAATGTGCAACAGATGGCCAATATTAGACTCATCTTAGAATTAAGCCTACAACACTTCTCTACTTGTCATGTTTGGTATTATAAGTACTGAAACACCAACACAAGCCTTTAGCTATGGCTATGAAGAGGTTAATAAATTATAACTATATTGACTAGAAAATACCATCTTTGATTATTATTTTTTTTAAAAAGTAAGACATTTCTAGGAGAAACAATGTCAAAGTTATCTGCTTGTTCCTTGGGGACACACTTCTGCCAATAACAACAAAAAAAAGTATAAAAGAATAATAACAAATGAAATTATTCTGCTTTGAGATCTCATCTATCTTCAGCCAGAATGACTGTGATCAAGAAAATGCAACACTCAAGGATAGGATGACAAGTGATCCTTATCATTGCTGTTAGATTGTAAACTGCAGCAATTGTGGGAATCAACATGTTTTTCCTCAAAAACCCAAATACATGCAAAAAAATTTCAAGCAACAAAGAAAATAAAAAGAAAAGAACCTTTCAAAGGTACACAAAATATTTTTATTAATACAGAACTCCTACTCCTATGTTTCATATTGTTTCAATAAACAATAACTATTTTATAATTTTTTATTAGATATTTTCTTTATTTACATGTAAATTTTCCCTTTCCCAGGTTCCCCTCCAAAAAACAAACAAACAAACAAAAACAACAAGAACAAACCCCTTTTGCCTCCCCCCTCCCCATGCCTGTCACCCCACCCTCTCCCACTTATTGGCCCTGGCATTCCCCTACACTGGGGCACAGAACCTTCACAAGGCCGAGGTACTTTCCTCCTATTGATGATCGAATTTGCAATCCTCTACTATACACATGCTGCCAGAACAATCAGTCCCACCCTGTATAGTCCTTGATTGGTGGTTGGGTCCCTGGGAGCTCTGAGGGTACTAGTTAGTAATTGTTGTTCGTCCTAAGGGGCTGCAAACCCTTCAGCTCCATAGAACCTTTCTCTAACTCCTTCATTGGGGACAGTGTACTCAGTTGGACATAGTTCTACCAGAGGACCCAGCCATACCACTCCTGGGCATATACCCAGAAGATGCTCCATCATGTAATAAGGACACATGCTCCACCATGTTCATAGCAGCCTTATTTATAATAGCCAGAAACTGGAAACAACCCAGATGTCTCTCAACAGAGGAATGGATACAGAAAGTGTGGTATAATGCTTTTTTTAATTCAGAATTTTATATGATTTTTAAAAACCCTATTCTTTCTCCCAGCTCACTCTTGATCCACCTTCACATCTTTACCCAACCAGCTTCAAGTTCAGTTTGTGCTGTTCAACTATTTTGGGGCACGGGCCTGCTATGGATCTTGGTTGACCCATTGAGGCATCCTCTTAGAGAAGTCTCCCTTGATCAGTAACTATCACCAGTACTCCCTAAGCTAGGGGCAGGACTTCACTACCACCCTCCAGGATGGAATGTTCTTGATTGAGCCTCTATAGGTCTTGTGCAAAGTGTCACAATTGTTGTGTGTTCGTGTATGCCATGGCTGTGCTATATGCAGAGTCGATTCTTTGTAGTCATCTATGATTTCTGGTTATTACATTCTCCCCACCTGTATTTTCACAATCACTTATGAATCTTGGGAAAGAGTGTGGTATAGATGTTTGGTTCAGGGCTGAGCACTCTGCAGTCTCCTGTTCTCTGCACGTAGACCACTTAGAGTTTCTGTGTTAAGGGTTTCCTACCACAAGGTGCTTTCCTGATGAATGTCGAGAGGTGCACTATTCTATGCATAGCAATAGGTTATTAGGGGTTAAATCCATTTTTATGCTAACCAACAGAAATAAAAATGAAATAGAACACTATTTTAACAACTCAGAAAAAGTTACTTTAAACTGATGATGGAATATTCTCCCATGGTTCATGTTGGTGGCGATAACAGAACCTGAATGATAACTGGAACATATCAGTGCTCTACATGGTTCTCAGTCCTCTGTTCTGTTTAAGTTGTTGAATTTTATGACCACTATTATCTCTCAAAGAAATTTAGTTATGAAAAAGAATTAACATTTAAAATGTTTACTCATGATGGCTCTATTTCATTGCTTTATGTACAAATTATGGTTCTTGTGGATTTAAACCCTCTTCCCCAGGTACAATACAAATATAGAGGCTACATAGTTTTCTAAGTTTCTCCCACAGAAGAACAACAGAAACTACTGATGTAGCTGCTTAATTCATCCATCAGTAAAAATTTTGTACATTTTAAAACTTAGGGATATCATAAATTTAGTTGGGCTTTTTACTATACAATTTTCTGTCTGTATCTGTATTGCTAATTAATTTTCCTTTTGGTCATAACAAGGACAGTTTAAATTGTTAATTGCATAGTTAATATTTAAATTGTTTTCAATATGGCTTTATCTTTCATTACTGTGTATTTTTAACTATTTTTAAAAGTTTATATACAAGAACTGCATCTACATTGTTCCAGCCCATTCATGCCTTTGCAACTCCTCCTGTATCCTTCCCACTCTCTTCTAAATTCATGACTTCATCATTTTTAAATTATTGTCATAACACACACACACACACACACAGAGAGAGAGAGAGAGAGAGAGAGAGAGAGAGAGAGAGAGAGAGAGAG